>JBBPRF010000287.1:0-32245 GCA_038092875.1 Lanmaoa pseudosensibilis
GTAACGGACTGTAGAAACTTGAAGGATAACGATGCCGAGAGTCATGTGAAGGAAATTTAAAAAGATACCTTTCTGCCCGGGGCTCATAACCTGCCAGTGAAGCACGACGGAAACAGTTGCCAATGGCGGGCGGAGAGCAGGGACGAGTGTGTGTATGTGTGTGAACGGGAGGAAAGGAACAGGTGATGCTCCTGTAGTTTGCATCGACCTCTATATATACAAGTCAGGATGCCAGTCGTCTGTCGTGACGTCATAGCGTATGACAGGACGACGGAATGTGCATGTGAAGTGTGACCAATCGGAGAGGGCAGGCTTGCAGAAGGTAGCACGAAATGAGCGTTCGCAATAACAGGCAGGGCTGAACAGATGCACGACCACTGACCACTAGCGTCAACCTAGACCACGGGAAAGTCATTCTTGAACCCAAACGTAGCTCGAGGTACTCAGTGGGGGTGGTGTATGTAGGGCCGAGGATCATGTCCGACGAAGAGGAACATTAGTAGTCAAGCTTGCAACGTAGCTCTCGGCATATGAGGAGGAGCGTGTCAGGTTCGCAGTCTTCGTGAAAGGAATCATGAACTAATCAAAAATCCGGTGGTGCGGCTCTATCGCTTTCTCGTGCACGTTGCTCACGAACGACGACGTCCAACGCAAAAGTAATGAGTATACGGTATTCTCGTTATGTGGGTAGGATCTGGATTGGATGGAAGAATCAAATTTGTTACAGCAAATCAGTCATTTCCTGTCGCAGAGTGATGTCATGCTACTAACGAAGATATTGGTTAACCAGATTACTTCTCGAAATTCTATGGTATTAGATTGGTTGTTGCACAAACTGTCTATCCTTCTGGGTGTGGTGTATGTTCCAACGCCTATGTATATCTGAGTGTCGATTCAGCTGTGCGGGAGCATGACTGCAATCGACAAACCCACGATCTATTCAAATTGCCTTTGCTTGTGCCATGTCACGCAAAACAGGTTTGTTCCAAAAGTACTCTCCTCGATCAACAAATTGGCTAGTACTATAATGGACAGCGCCGAGCTACGCGTCTTTATTCAAGTTCGAGATATGTTGTTTGTAAAACGCATCTGGTAAGATACATAAATTATTTGCAGTGAAAGTACTTGAAAAAAAAAAAAAAGTGGAGTCAGCTGTGAAATACTGTAAAATATGTATCCAAGAACGCTCTCTAGGAGACCCAGCAACCAATCCGACAAGTGGAACGTCACCATGGTTCAAACAGACAAGTGAAAGAAAGAAAGAAAAAAACCGAAGACCAGCGTGAATTAGATATAATTGACAAGTTCTACACTTCGCTTCATGATTTGTTCCAGTGGCCATCTCTCACCGTGCCCATGCTTGAGATCAAGAACATCACCAAACTCGTCGCACGCCTGGAGGACCGTGTCAATGTCATCCTTGGTGTGTGCCGAACTGACGCAGAACCGCACTCGGGAAGTAACGAGTGGGGTGGCAGGATATGCGACGACGACAACAACAATCGGTGTGTGCCGAGTGCGCATCATCCGAGCAAAGGTGGCCATCTTGCCGGGGTTGTAGATCAGAAGGGGAACGATAGGGGAAAACGGGTGCCCATAAGTGATAAAGCCAAGCTTCTTGAGGCCCGCGTGGAGATACCGCGAATTGAAAGCCAAGCGGCGGATACGCATGCGAGCCTCCGATCCGTCGGCGAGGGCAGGAGGAAGGGATATCCATGAGGGGACCGCCGAAGCAGGTGCTACTCCCGGCTGAACATCGTCTTCTGCGGACCTGAGTGTGGATACAGAACTCGATGGCGACAACGTCAAGGCAGCTTTCGAAGGGACGGGAGGTGGAGCAACACCCATAATGCTAGCCATACTGGCGATAATCTGGGTGAGGACCGGTGGCGACATTGCCTCCGCATACATGCCGGAATACCCACGGACACGAAGGGCATCAATGAGATATTTTGGGCCAGCAATATACCCTCCGGCTGCGCCGAATGATTTGGTAAACGTTCCCATGAGAACATCAACAGATCGAGGAGGGATATTGAAGTAATCGCAGACGCCGCGACCATGAGGACCGAGGGCACCGATCGAGTGGGCTTCATCAACAAACAAATAGAACTGGACGACTTTATCAGCCAATATAAACGCACTACTGGTGGACATTTTACCTTGTACTTTTTCTTGAGCTCGACAATCTGAGGCAGGTTTACCAAGCTCCCCTCCATACTGTAAAGACCTTCGACAATAACCAGGATCTTTTTCCACGGACGGTGGGTCTTGGGTTGGCCTTGACTGATCACTTCCTGAAGTAGCGATTCCAGGCTTTGCATGTCATTGTGCTTGAACATCCGGACCTGTGCACCACTAGTTCGAACACCGAAGCGGATTGACGCGTGGTTGAACTCGTCGGAAATCACGAGGGATCCCTTGCCTACTAAGGCAGGAATGAACGTGGAGTTTGTTGCGAATCCCATAGAACTAATTAATGAATCCTCCATGCCAACGAAACGCGCAACAAGAGCCTCAGCCGTGAGATGGAGCTCGTTCGAACCGCCTTCCAAGCGGGAACCGCACGCCGAAACGCCATACCGTTTGATTGACTCCTCTACTGCATCAGCGCAACCACCGCGTGCCTGCGCAAATCCAAGATAGTTATAAGAAGAAATGTTAAGAGCGCGTGTTTTTGTGCCAGGGTATATCTGGGTGTAATTGCAATCCTCCGAGTGTCGGTCATAAACAAGGATGGTTCGTCCAGCGACGCCCGTAACGGGATGGGAAAAGCAATCATCCATGCGACGCTTGAGTCGACGGGTGTAGAACGAATCAAAATCTGAGTTCAGCGGTGCGTAACCCTAGAACACTCAGGTCAGGAAGACGAGAATCCATCGCAATGGAATGCACATACATCGTAAGGGATCAGATGTGTAAAGTATTGCTTGCAGAAACGTTTTCCAAAGAAGTCACGGAGGTGACCAAAAACGATGAGCATGAGGTAGCTGATGTATGTCGTGATCAGAATGTAGTACGGGGGTTCTTCTATCTTGTGTTCAGTGACAGGTTTGTCGGGGTTGTGTTGCGAAACGCAGCGATAGCTCTCGTTAGCGCAGTGGCCGAACTCCGTGTGAACAGTGGTGAAAACTTGTTCAGAGGTAGGAGGTGTGCGAGGATACGCGAGGCCGGTGCTGTTGTCATCAGATTCGTGAAGAACGGTGTCCTCTGAGGAACTCGTTATAGACGACGAGGTTGACAGTGCGGGGGTAGATGCGGGGGAGATGTCGTGTCCGCGGGCACGAGAGTCAGCTTTGTGTACTGCAGAAAGGTAGGAAGCAGCGGTTGCCATGGACGGCAGCTGCCCGAGCGACCTTTTCTTCTTGAAAATGGACGAGGCTGGCGAGGACGGACTGAGTGCGATTGGGGAGGGCATTTTGAGTTTGTTTCCCCGCCGTTGAGTTCGACGACGGCGACGAACAAGTTGCGGTACAAAATCATTTTTGCCATTGTCACGCCAGTATTATAAAACGTCAGATTACCTCAGCAGTCAGCACCCCCGAAAAACATTTTCCCCATCTTTGGTGGCAAAAGCATATCCTTATTTGGATAACATCGGACAAATTATGGGGTTTTCCTGTTACAAGGTTCCCTTCAACACTCTCGTCCTTCGCGAGGGGCCATAAATACGTTAGAATGTGGGACACTGCTAAATTTTTATCAGGTGTACGCGCGAGCCCTCGTCGGGGTATCCAACGACGTTTGTTCCTCTCATGATCTTACTCGGTGACGAAGATGATCGTAGCACGGCTACTCTGACCGTAGCTTGCAAACTCCCAAAGAAGTTATCAAGTCACACGAGGATAACTTTCTCACGCACGAGGTCCTACTGCCAGACAAATAGTACGGTTTATACGATTCAAGGATCAGCCTTATCTAGGTCCCATCATTACCAGAGCTGTCACCCGTACCGTAACGACAGTTGAGTCCCCTGGCCCCGCCAATCGTTACACTGACGAACAATTTCGTGATGGGCCGCCCTCTAATCAGAAGCGCAGAAAAAGTGCTAGGGCTCTCGTTTAAGGATTCGCACAGGAATGACCCTAGGCCTAGAATTTCCTTTTTTTTGCTGTTGCCTGACCTCCAAGTCCGGAAATTCTTGCTTGTATGTACAGAGTCATTATGTAACGATAATGTTACAGTCTACCCGTCGCAGGCTAATGCGGCCTGACATGGTCGGGTGAGTTCCAATTTGCCTCGGACTTAACTCTGGTCTAGATGCAACATCACATACCACTTGTCGTAGAAGACGTGGAATCGACATCGTGATTTTACGTTCGCATCATGCTGTAGCCTATGGGCATCGATGTGGCTTCTGGTGAGAGTCAACCGATGGTTAAGGTTTTGGTCCACAGGATCGCTACATTCCGAAGCGTGATGATGAGAATTCGACTGGGGGCTGGGAAACCACTCCAGCTTGAAGCCTCAAGGCCTCAAATACAGATGGGCATCCCAAGCTTTCCCCATCCCCCTTTGCCTCGGACGCCGTCAATGTGTGGGGTAACATAGTGCACACACACTCGGGACTCCGGGGAAGCTCGTGGGTTGCGAGCTCCCTGCTAGTCTGCCCTCTTTATAACTCCGGGTGACTAGTCATTGCTGAGCGCTGAACTATGATTTGGGTAAACCCACAACAAGGCACGCCAAGTCGAAGACTACATTGTTGTGTTCCAGGGTATGGCACTAACCGCGGCTCCATTGAACTCGCCGAGGTACAAACTACTGCGATCGGATTTACCAGCAATCCTCGGACTGTCCAAGCATCGATACAGGTTCCAGGCATCCCATCAGCAACAGAATCTTGGTTCTCGTGAGTTGGGTGATTTCACTTAATGATTGTACTAAAATTAATCGGGATAGTGGCGTTTTGAAGCGTGGTCGTGTAGAAAAAACCTACAGCGACGACCAGAACGTGAGAATCGACTCTCATACCCTCAGAGCATCATTGACACTTGTTTAGTGACGATGTCCATATGGGCTGACGAATTTACTTTGTACATTCAGACCAGTCGAGTTCAACCACTTGCAGCTGTGCTCTTGGTTACATTGGATCATTCGGGCATGTGGCCATCGAGGTACGGTCTCTTGTGTGAGAGTACATCATACTTGTTCCTTCGCTACCATTGCATAGGCCGTGACCCATCACGGATCGTCCAATCCGCGAGCACATTGGGCGGCATCTGCTAGAAATTCTACACGTCTTCAGTCTCACCGTTCGAGCCCAGCAGATGCCAATTTAACGAACTCATACATTCCTCCAGACGTTAAAGCCCCCCTTGAGCTAGTCGACAAACCGGATCACTTCGTCGAGTTGAATTTCGACACCAGGGGTTCTACCCACTCCTTCAGGGGCTCCTCAGCTCGTCGTGAGGATACGAATTTAGAATCGGTGTGGGTGTTCGACGGATCGACGGATCACCGATGTTCTTTACATTGTCCTCGACGCCGTCAACTCGTCTGTCGTGGTGCCTAAGGTGTTAGAATACAGACTGCTTACTGCAGCTGTGCACCTGCTGCGGTCGCGACATGTGAGCTTTTCATCTAACCATGTTAACAGGGAAAGTGCCACTATGGTCCAACCAACCACGCAAAAGATGGTGAACCCGTTCCGGAAAAAGTAGTGTTCAGCATGAGAGGCATCTTGACTCGTTCCTCAAGTGTTCTGCAGCCAGGGAAAATATGTGTCATGAACAAAGTAAGGGAAAGTAACGTGGTTCAGGCCTCGGATGCACGCGACTCTTTGGAAAGTGGGGTTATCCCCATTCCAATCTACATACGTAATAGTCTGGCGGATCGAAATGTTTGTTGTTCTCGAGTGGAATTGGTGTTTCAATAACCTCAATGGCTGTGTGTTTCCTCGGGAAAAGACATGTGTAGTTAGAAATGCTCATCATTCAAAATTTCAAAGTCGAGCCTCTTGGAAGAAACGCGACGCGGTTATGGGACCGATCGCGTGCGGTACAGCTGCGAGCACAACCCATGAATTTGCGATCTATACAGATCAAACCCAACGATGCAGCACCCCGTATACCGACAGCGAGTGCTTACCAGCGGTTAGAATAATCGCATCAATTTCACCAAAGCTATGCCAAAAAAAGGACTCACAATGAGGACAAGAAGAGTAAGTTCTGTGAATGCGTCTAGAGCGCCGATCCGTTTGCAAGGGGGGCGCGATCGGCCGGTCATAGACGAGAGGGTTGGCAGAAGACGAACGTCCTCATGAACGAGTGTTGTAAGTTCACCACCCATACTGTAAGCGAACATGGATTTAAGTAATGAACGCCACTGACCATGAGTTTCGTCAATGAAACCTTTCTCTGTGGAATTCCGAGTCTTTTATTGAGGAATGGATAGTCTTTTTAAGGGTTGGGCTAAGCCCTATCGATGGTTTGCCATATATCTGATCAACGCGACAATTGAGTTGAGTCGGCGTTAATTACGCGCGACTCGCTACAATCACGTGACTCGTGCTCGATAAGACGCGTCGCATCACGCGTGAATTTGCCCGCTTTACCTCAACTACAACTCAGGCCTCAGCCATGGAAGCCAGGTATACCATAGAACTAGCCTAGATAGTTGGAAAGCTTACCCTTTTCCAGGCGTAAACAACTCCTTGAAGACCCAAATATCTATCCACAGTTCTACAAGCCAGGCCAGAAACCCTCTCAATCAGGTTCCAGCGTTGTCGTGAGTAAACGAGCTCTCGTTCGAGACGCGTACCTCAACTCGACTAGTCCGTATCTTCCAGCTCTGGGTCTTCTGAGCCCCAATCCTTCCCACCCGACATGAAGAACACTAACAAGACCCACCTGGTTATCATTTCTTCCGATGAAGAGGACGACGCGTAAGTTTCCCCCCCGAGCGTTCTTTGCCCGCGTCTTGACGTAACCAGCCCAACACAAAAGTCTTCTCAGACTACTATTGATTCCGCAGTGGCTGTCAAGAGCCAAATACTAGCCGCTCTTGACCGCGCCACACCCGCAGTGCCGCCGCAACGCACAGCTGTGCCAGCTCCCATCGAGGTCCCCACGAAAACAAGAGTTCCTAGTAACGCAAATCTCCCAACGTGGGAGACTTTCGATGAACCCGATGAGCGTGACCTTCACGACCCTCACATGTCTGCTGCCGACGCAGAGAAGGCCCTACGTGCACTGGTTGAGGATACTGTGAATAGCACCGAAGATACAGAAATCGATATGAGTGAAGCGATCGTACCTGGATTCGCGGATGGCATTGTACTGTTGCCTCATCAGGTCATCGGGCGAAACTGGATGCGTGAGCGTGAGACTGGAAAGAAGAATGGAGGGATATTGGCTGATGACATGGGGTGAGTCAATATGCTCTGCACATAATTGTCTCTGACGAGAAGCAGTCTCGGAAAAACTATCCAAACCCTCACCCGTATTGTTGATGGCCGTGCCAAGAAATCAGACAAGCTGGATGGATGGGCTGCCAGTACGCTGTAAGGCTATGGCCACACATTCGAGATGGGATTTGTCTCACTCCTTTCTAGCGTCATCTGTCCGGTCTCGCTTGTCTCGCAATGGGCCTCCGAGATTTCCCGTATGGCGGTTGGGCTCCGCGTCATTGAGCACCATGGCCAAAGTCGTACAACAGACCCTTTGAAGTTAAAACAAGCACATGTTGTTGTGACGTCCTACTCGATTGTTGCATCTGAATATGCCGCATTTGCCCCAGAGGCCAAGGATGAGACCAAATCCAAGAAATCGAAGTCGAAGGCTATGGCAGCTGCCTCGGACTCGGACTCGGATTCCTCGGAAGGATTCACAAAAAAGTTGGCCAGTAAGAAAAGAACTGGGAAGTCGAAGGATGCGTTATTTCAAGTGAAATGGTTCCGTATCGTGCTCGGTATGTGATGCTGTGGACGATCTGAAGTGTTGACCGTTGACGAACCACTTGCAAACAGACGAAGCTCATAACATCAAGAACCGAAACACGAAAAGTGCCATTGCGTGCTGTGCATTGGAAGGTAAATTCAGATGGTGTCTCACCGGAACCCCACTGTAGGCGTTTTGCTTTCTCGACCTGCATTTCATTTAATCGTGATTCACCAGGCAAAATACTGTTGAGGAGCTTTACTCGTTGATCAAGTTCCTGCGGATCCGACCTCTGAACGAGTGGCATACCTTCAACGAGCAGATCGCGAAACCCGTGAAAGGCGGACGACCTGGCCGTGCACTGAAACGTTTGCATGTAGGTCCACAAATCACCCATCACGGTTCATCCCTTGATCGAACACCGCTGCGCTGTAGGTTGTCCTGAAATCAATCATGCTTCGACGCACGAAGAATCAAATCCTGAATGGCAAGCCACTCCTTCAGCTACCTGAACGTATCCTTGAGCTGGTCGAATGTTCTTTCAATGCTACTGAAAAAGAGTTTTATCGATTGCTTGAAACCAGAATGACATCGGAAGTCAATAAGCTCGTTCAATCCGAGAATGTCAATTATACCCATGTATTGGTTTTGTTGCTTAGGCTCCGCCAAGGTAAGTATTTGATGCAACCGGAGTAGATATGATTGACCAAGCTGAGTTGAACATCAGCCTGCAACCATCCCTCTCTTGTTTCCAAGGATTATCGCATCGACAAAGATGCAGCCGAACCCAAAGCCGCTAAAGACGACGAAGACGACGCAGAAGATCTCGCGGCTATGTTCGGACAGCTAGGCATGTCGGGTGCGAAGAAGTGTCAACTCTGCCAGACCGCGTCCGTCGTTCCTCTCTAACCTAACTTGTCGACTTCCTTCTCATTCTGTCTACCACAGCCTGCCAGCGGGAGACAATACAACACACTGCAAAGAATGTCAACCTCTTGCCAAAACCACAGAGCCTACCTCGAACTCAAAGCTTCCTCCCGAGTCTGCCAAGATCAACAAAATCTTGGAAATCTTGAAGACGATTGATGAGCGCTCTGAGAGTGCGGAAAAGACAATCATTTTCTCGCAGTTCACAACCATGTTGAATTTGATCGAACCATTCCTGAATGCGCATGGTATCAAGCATGTTCGATGTATGTATACTTTGATTAAGTTTTCCCTGACACCCTTCCCTTGCGGAGTCGTTCCCGTGTACCGCGTGTAGTGCGACGAACACTGACAACTTTACGCCATTAGATGACGGTTCGATGCCTAAGGACAAACGGGAAGCTAGTCTGGAGAAGATTCGCAACAGCAAGACCACGCGGTGCATATTGATCTCATTCAAAGCGGGCAGTACCGGTGAGTTCCGTGAAAATTTGCGTTTGCCTTTCAAGTTTCCACCCTCTTCCCCGTCTTCTGTTGTACCTTTCCACCCCAAACCACACATTTATTTCCGGTGCGGCAATCCTTCTGGATGTTTCCTGCATATCCGCATTTCAGGCTCATGTCTCATACAATAAACCCCGGCTGGTGTTCCCGCGATGTCGCACCCGACGTTTTTGCAGGAACTGTCCCCTGTTTCCTCATCTTTATTTCTCTACTCCTTGAATCTCGCTTTATTTGTGGACTGGTCACTGATTAAGTTTTAATTCGAAAACCCTCACTGCCACCCACTCCACCGCCGCTTCCGCTGATCGCGTTATGTGGTGTGCGCCCATACCATGTTACCGTTCTTTCGGTTGTGGTGGGGTTGTGGCGGTCCGCATATGGGTGTGATTCAAATCATCATAGGCCTTAACTTGACCGCGTGCAACAATGTGATTCTCGTTGATATGTGGTGGAACCCTGCGCTTGAGGTGGGTTTTCTGCTATGGACTCTTTGATATCTACGCTTATCGGGCGCTTCCTGCTCTTACGTTCCTTGTTGGGTTCTCACGCTTGGTTGCTCTGTGGAATTCGTCAAATTCTATTACCCTACGGTGAATGATCGGATGTGACAATCGTACATTGGAACAACAGGATCAAGCGTATGATCGTGCACATCGATTTGGACAAACGCGGGACGTCAATATCTACAAACTCATGATACCCGATACGGTGGAGACTCGAATTTTACAGGTGAGTGTGGGATAGGACGGATTCACCCCCCACCTCTTCTCTCCACACAGAGTTGGATGAGTAACCAACGACGATTGCATTTCACCGCCGCTCGCTATCTTTCCCCCCTGCTTGGATGTATCCCATGATATGACTGACGTTCTTACTTTCCTTCCCCCTCGCCAGCTTCAAGATGCTAAACGGGAACTCGCCAAGGCGGCGTTGAGTGGTGACAAGATCAAGAACATGAAACTCGGCCTGGACGATTTGTTGGCGCTCTTCAGAGGAGGTGGACGGGATGACGACGACGATGACTAGGGATTGTCATTGGTGGGCGAGCTATCTCTTTCTTTCTTGCAAATGTTGCATGCATTTTCTGGGATACGATGACGACGCAATAAGTTGATAGATGATAGATGATGACATGGATGTGAAGTGTGTACGGTACGGTAATAAGTATGTGCGTCTCGAACTCGATATGCGGGTACCGACTCCGGCATTAGAAAGACGCGAAAGACGGACTGGAGGTAATGATTCGACAAGTTACTGGGCATGTACGGCAGACAAGGTTATAATCCATACGAAAGGGACTCGGGACCACGAAAAAGCCTAACCTTCATTAGGTTTAGGTGACAGAAGGTGTAGAATTATATACCGAAGGCATTTTGTTCTTTTCTACTGACATACTGCTGTAAGCATACTACAGTATTCCAGTCAGCTCTGGTCGTACCCGAACAGCATTCCGTATAGCATTCCTTTCCCCCTGCTAGACATATATATGCACAGTAGACGACAGAGTAGAATCATTATCTCTTTTTTCCCCCTTTTTTCTCTCCCGCAATATACGCTCTGTTTCGTGTGAGCGTGCTTCAGTGTTTCCGCCTTCGCGGCGGTTTCCAACTGCTTAACCTTTCACGGCATAGTCAATGCGAAAGAGTAACGAGGAAGCGTCCCGTCGGCCCCACTGAACCTTGTAAACCAGCAAACTCTATGCTCAACGTTCAACCCTGGACTATGCTTTTTGACGACTGAGATAAAACACTATTACGCCACACGGTGCCAGTGACTAATCGGAGTTGGGTAGGGTGGTACCAACGATCGTTAAACTCGGTACCTTCAAGGGCCGTTTGCGGTTCCGTCGGTCACACCGCTAGAGCGAAGAGGTCTAAGCCTGAACCGATCGCTTATCATAGAACTGATCGTTGTGCATAAACTCCGTTTTAGGGGTAACTAGAACTGATGGAGGAAGGACTGTCAGGTGTGTACAGGAAATGAGGGGTACACACGAGGCGCTGTAGATAGGGGCTCGGGGAACGCCCTGATTAAAATTTTGGGGGAAATGCCCATCGTTGCCTGGAGTCAGGGTAGAGTCCAAGTGAGTAAGGGCCTCGCACGCACAGGATTCATGTAAAATCGCAATACCATGGTTGGCCAGTTGGGATCACCACGTGGCACATGTACATCTTTTTTTTTCCCATTTCTCGAACAATTCTACAACAACACAGCTTTTTTTTTTACATAAACCGGCATTGTTCAAGGCAGTGCTCTGCACTCTGATCTAGAAGCTTGTAAAATAATTTCGATAAAATATGAAGAAATGAGTGTGTCGGCATAGAGTCAAGAAAGGAGGCAAGCGAGTCGTGTTGAATCTCCGCCCACTTTGGCCGCACAGCAGAAGATGTTAAGATGAGTCGATCGCTGGCGGACTTTGAAACGTGCCGCCAGTGACACCCCTATCTAACCATCACGGTCTTGCGAAGATTTATCATATTGCACAAGTTCCTTCCTCTGATTCTCGGAGTTACTCGTTGGAAGACCAACGCAGTATACCCACCGCAATAAACCCTGAACATTTGGAAAAATTCCCATGCAAGCAGGTTTATTCAGATCTTTACCTCGATCCTGAAGGCCTGACTTTTGAATGGTACAGTAACTCTCGTGACTTTTTGAGCTGTTGCATTTTCCACAACGCGTCTTTTTCTCCTCATTTACAGGGTGTACGCATCTAAAATACAATGTCCTGTATATAATCTCGTTGATACAATAATGACAGGTGTGCTGTTTCGTGTTCTATAGGTGGTTTCGCGTGTTGTGTCCAGAGTGACACCGGTTGCCGAATATTCCCTGGGTCCGTGGAACCATGATGACAATGCCCGTGGATGGGCAGGGGCGGGGCGGGAATGAAGCCTAGACCTTAGGCCTGAGGGTGGACTCACTGTTTGAAGGGGGTGTCGTGCTGACACCAACGCACGGCGAATATCGAAGCACCCCTACTTCTCAACTCGTCTGAGACTTACCCGTGGGTTATGCTAGGGTGTGGGCTGGAAAGCCAGGGACGAACGTGGGTTCCCAGTCATCGACTCGCACGCTACGGTATCACACGTCCGCTGTCACTACTAGTATACGTACAGACTAGTGGAGGTCGACTCCGAGTCGGAAGGCTCGGACCCGCCGGTGGATCTCAGAGTCTAGCCAATCACACTGAGTGGCTGGTGATGGTGTTCTAGGGTAAGGCGAAGGAGGTCCAACATGTCGGACACCCTGGCTCACCCTTCTTCTCTTACTTCTCCCTGACTACTACTATCGGCAGGGTTTCTGCCAACGTGCAGGGCCCCTGAAAATGCCCTGTTGACTCGGGGCGGCTCGAAGGCGAGTCACCTGTAAGCGTGTTCCCTCGTTTCAATCGTACCATATGTACCTATAATATTATAGTTGGGCCTGCACTCGGCTAACTGACCTGAATATCTATCTTGCCGAGCGGGTGAATTGCCGAAGAAACGCTGTCCGGCCCGGGCTCACACCGTTCTAGCAGCGACGATATAGAAACCAGGGATGTAACGTCGAAGGGTAACGACGGATAGTAGATAGTAGATGGAATATGTATGTATATCCAAAAAGTCCTATGAACCTGTATTATCCGTAGAAATCTCCGTAGTCAGGACACAACTCTAACCGAAACTCTTCCTGACATATCTAATAAGATGTCCAGCATGTGCAAAGCAAAACGATCCGACATTCAAAATGTCCCGTGCGCACCCTGCCCAGCCCATCCACCAAACCCATGTGGTGGTCCCAGTTGCTGTTGCTGTTGCTGCTGTAGGTGTAGTTGTTGTTTCTGTTGCTGGCTCAAGAACGCCGTCGTTCCGTATGAAGTCTGAGGAGTCGCTCCCGAAAATCCCGCCTGCCCAATCTGCATCGCTGAAAACGGATTCGTCGCCCCGCTTGCTGAGAGTGATATCTGTCCCGGAGCACTGACTGGCGTAAAGGGGTGCTGCGCTAGGCCAGCCGTGGCGGGGGCTGGTGCGAATGGCGTAGGTGGGAAAGACAACGTCGGCGTAAACGTCTGCGATGGGACGTACGGAAGAGTAGATGTGGGTAGCGGCACCCCTGTCGGAAGTGTCATGACTGGTTGTGCATAGGGCGTCGTCGGCGTGGACATGGCCATAGGCACGGTCATGGGCGATGACGAAAAAGGGTTCGAGCTCGTTGCCTGGTTGAACGGATTCGTCATGCCGAGGTGGAGGGCGGGACTGGATAGTGGCGCGGAGGGCACGAAAGGAAACTGTGGGCCGGGTGATATCGGGCTGGCAACGAGTGGAGTGGTCGCGTTGACTTGGCCGAGAGATAAGTTCATGAACGGATTCGGGGCATTGCCGGGCGTTGTTGGTTGTTGAACCGGGACCTGCGGTTGGAAAGGGAAAGAGGTGGTGGGATTCATTGGGCTATACTGGAGTGGGAGTGAGGAAGATTGGGAAGGTCCTTGCAGTGAAATAAGGTCTTCCCATACTTGACCTGCGGGTTTCTGTATGGTGGGTTGTCCCCCCGCAGGTTGTCTTAGTGGGGATGCTGTGGTAAGTTTATCGGAAGTAGTCAGTGGCGGGAGTGGCTGTGAGGCGGATCGGGTGGGGGGTGGCGCATTGTGCGACAGCGAAGGTATGGTTGTCGAAAGATGAAGCCGAGGGGGCAGTTTTTGGGGTGTTTTAGGAGGGGGCAGAGGCCCGGGAGATGTTTTTCGCCCGATTTGTGCCGAGTCTGTTAGTGGGGTTGATCGTGGTCGAGGAGCCGCGTCGGTTACATATTGCTGGGAGGTAGAGCCAGACTTTCGGTCCATGAACCGTTTGAACTCATATTTCGCTAGAAGAACCCTTATAAGCGAACCTCGAGGCAGAGAGAGGCTTTTGCCTACAACGTATGAATCTCTCTAGCTCGGAGTCGCGTTCCGAGTCCATCATGTTTGTTGGTGGCGGGTGGCGAGCCTCGTTTGGGTTATACAACGCGTTTGACTTGATGTTCCCCTTTTCCTTCATAACCTTGCGTAAAACGAGTTAAGATTAGCTGTCCTCAATTGATAAGACCGATGCCTGACTTCGACTTGTTCCTTGCTCCATTGATCCAGGGTAATACTCTTGCTACGTGGGTGTCAAATACTCAGGTGGGGGACCGACATGCATGAAGACAGTTGACATACACTTTAGTAATGTGCGTCCCGATTTTGCGGTGGATGCTGGCACAATTCATACTGTACACCGTCTGTCAATGTTTGCTATCGTACAGAGATGCAGAGACGAATGCGCACCAGATAAAAATGCCCAGATTGTAAGAAGCCCATCTCGGAGCACGTGCTTTACAGTCTGCACATATGTCTGTGGGATGGAGGAAAGTGCGGTGTTAGCTTTGTACTGTCTTCTGCGGTTTGCGCGGTGTGAGAGCAAGGGTACATGCCATTTCCTGGTTTCAAGACGAGTTCTAAGAGGATGCGGTGGTTCCGCTCGGCCACGATCTTGCTAACACTAGTAGACATAATTCCCTGTAGACCAACGAGCTCGCCTATCCTCTTCGGGTCCGCAAGCTCTAGTCACGGTGACGACGCAGACTCGGTGTAGTAGTAGGACCTGAAACGCTTGTATTACATAACTAGCCAAGCGATCGACAAGTGCTGCGACTGAGACCAAATGCGTTTATTGTCCGCTGCCTTCTTCTACTTCCATACGTCCAGGTTCTTAGATTCGATTAAGTACACTGCAAGCCAGTGCAAGGTCATTTACGCCGCTTCGTAAACACCAGCGACTCTGCTGGCATGTCTACATCACAGGGTCATCACACCTCACCGACCGCCGACCCGGGAGACGGGCGGCAGCAACGTGTTCTTGGCCAATTTCTCAGCTTTCCTTTTTCCTCGGATGAGGCTTTCCAGGTACGCCAGCTTAGTATATCACCCTCGTATCCAACGGCCCATGCTTCCTAGCAAGGTCTTTCTGGAATCCTTGCGCATGAATCAATGAACCAGATGCCTGACAATGAGAGATCGGAACTTATTTTGAAGACAAAGGTCTTCTACTTCAACCGGTGTGTGACTCTGATAACCCTTTTTGCTGGGAAGGCAGTCACCTCATTAAGTTGGGTTAGCGTTACGGGTCACAATATCAGCCTCGAAGACGCCAAGGCTGGGTATACCGCGGACTTGAATCACTTCCCTGCTCAGAGCGGAAATGAATACAATCAACCCTCCTCAGGAGCAGAGCACAGAGAAATACGGGTGTTGACTTTC
Organism: Lanmaoa pseudosensibilis; assembly: GCA_038092875.1. Classification (NCBI taxonomy): domain Eukaryota; kingdom Fungi; phylum Basidiomycota; class Agaricomycetes; order Boletales; family Boletaceae; genus Lanmaoa; species Lanmaoa pseudosensibilis. Next base: position 15,568 of record JBBPRF010000287.1, read on the forward strand.
GCCGAGCTGAAAAGTCTGATTGAGCAGGGAAAGACTGATAACATCCCTAACAACAAAATTATTCCGGACACCTTGAACGTAAGTTGATGCTGCAAATCGTGTACGACATGCTGTTTCCGACTTCCCAAATCATTTCAGGACGGTTTTCGCAGTGAATCGATTGCACCCTTGAGGAGAAAGCCCTGGGAAGTCGCAAGTCAATCGTGATACACATGGTAGAGCGCGCCTTTGCTATGGATTCCTCACGCACGCAATTACGACTTTAACCCTGGTCACTCGACACCTTCCGTGGGTGAGAAGAAGTCCCTCTCTTTTCATTCATATTTGAATCCTGAAATGGAACATAACGTCGAAGAGTTGGTGGGTTGATGGGTGCGAGAGGTCTCTCACAGGTTCTGTCACAGACTATTTGGGCCAGTTTCTGGACCCATGCCTTGAAATCACGAGTGTTATGGTCCAGATTTATCCCTTCTACTGACACGCAATCGCGAGCGAAGGCATTACTACTATGATTTACGTATCAAGGCCATGGTTGGGAGCCGATCTCTGACAACCGTGGGTTCCATGTATTGGCCTCGAGCGTCAGAATGATGCCCAGAAGTCCGCCCTGGTTTAAGAACACTATTAATGAGGATGTCAGCGCTTAATCAAGTCTGTCCTCGGTGAATCATCGAGATTCGAATGACGTTCGCTGACTCAAGCAAGTTAGGATAGACAATGCTTCTTCGACTGTGCCTGGCGGACGTTCGCACACACTCGCACCCCATAATTGCTAGGTTAAAAAGCGTTGAAACTCCGAAGTTCCCGTCGCAGACAGCCGTGCATATGCTATTCTAAGCAACGTACAATGATCCGCAAACAACCCAAAGAATACAAATCCACGATCACACTATACCATTCCAGTGTCCCTATCTATGAGCTGTGGTATCAAGAGTCCAAGCGCATGTGTCACAAGCCACTTGTCAAACACTCCCCCCCTACTTCTGACTGAGCCGTTCGGACACCCATTGGGATGTCACATGCTTATCAATATGGTAGCCCTCCAGTTTGCGCAGCGCTAATATTCCCTCCATGACCCAATTGTGAGAGTTCCATGCAGGATTCCCATGCACGACGGGGATCGAAGCGAGAGTGGAGTGTAGCTGGTGGAGCCTTTCGGAGTCCACCGACCCGACAGATACTTTGCCCACATATCCGTTCTCCCCCTCCTTTAGTGTGACCGACTGTGGCGCGTCCAGACTGTAGTCTGTGACCGAACCCACGATCTGGTACACGAGCGAGTGCCCAGAGGATGGTGAGAATACGACGGCGATAGCCCATTTTGATTTTGACGGTGATGGTTGCCCAAAAGAGGCGACAGAGAGCTCGTAGAAGGGAGGCATCGCGATGGTGGTGTGATTGGAGTGGTGATGTGTGGGTTATAACGTATGCGGTGGTCGACGCAAGGTATATGTTGCTGGAGAGAGAACGCAGCGAATAGAGGGGGACTTTGAGGACTGGGTTGACCGAACGAGTCTGCGTGCCTTTTCTACTTTCCGGGGTGATGACTGATAGAGAGCATCGAAGCAATTATTATTGAGCATGCGGTCAACCCCTTCAAGCAATATACGATGGACATACCGCTGGACATGCTCTTAGCCTAACATGGCAGTCTGGACACATCTTAATCTAACCCAAAAAGTGCAAATTGTCGAGTTCCAGGGCATCAACATGTACTTACAGGTAAGTAAGTGCGACATCCAGCAGAGGAAGAACTTTACCAAACCACGCCCTCTCAATCGGAGCCAGCCTGCTGGCAGTACACGCGTGGCGCGGCGCGGGCATCTCGACTCTAGGGTTCAAGACCGGACAGAATAGTATTCTTTTTTAGATTCGACTTGTTCCACAGGAGCGGATCAATTTGCGTTCGGGTGGACCACTGATTGAGCAACCAGATTTATAGCTTTTACCCATTCTAGATTTTCGTACCGCTGATCACGAGGGACCGGCCATTGACAACTTGCTCGTGTGCACCGTTACTGTGTGCGGATGCTGTAGATACTCGCATGCGACCCTTGCCGAATAAAGTGGCGTGTGAGACAAGCCTGCAGACTGCGCTCAGACTTCGCGGAGGGCGAGGAGCGTGCGCTCTACTTGGACGTGTAACAGCGTGGACGCCTATATTAATAAACAGTGAGAGCCGTAGAATTCATTGATTGAGTTACCCCTCCCATGTCGGTAAGTGCCGCAATCCATGCCAATGCAGTACTTGAGAATCGAACCTCGACTCTGAGTCGTGGACTCTGCGGGCAAATCGAGATCGTGCATATGATAGATATATCAATCCCCGCGGCGTCTATTCTGGCAGCAGCGGGTGCGGTTTTGAGAGTGTAAGCTGGTCCGCCACACGCTCGGGTCTGGGTTGGGTTTGCAACAATATAGCCCTGTATGTAGCTCCAGTGTCTCGCTTGAAACAGAGAAATTGCACCACTAGCTCGACCATATGACTTCTTTCAGTGGGCCGGTCCGAAGTGACTGTGTTGACCTTTTTTTTCCATAAGTATGGCCCTTGGGTGACGGTGTCAATGCTCTCTGCAAGCACCCAAGCGAACCGGGAATGGGGTGTGACGAGAGACCGGGTGTATGATGGCCGGAAATTTTAACAGCAAGCGGGACGACCGCCCATCGGAAAAGATGGCCAATTTCATGGTCCTGTATGTGTGGTCGCCGTGGCAAGGTGGCGATATCACTGGCACTGCGTAATTGTGGTCCTACCGTGAGTTTCCGTCGTGCTGTGCTTAGTAGGAGCTATAGCTTTGATTAGCTTCATTATCGTTTCCCACGACTGCTATTAACTGTCCACGGTCAGCGCCAGGTGCTGAACATCGATACACAAGGGTCACTAGAAAATGGGTTTATAACTCTTAATCTCACAAACAATGTCCGACTCGGCTTCCCATCTTGCGAAGTACTCAACTTTTTCATCGCTTACCTCGGCAGTTGGGCTCATATCACTTTAGAGAGGCCAAAGGTTTACATCAGGGCTTGAAAGAACTGCTCAAAACACATAATCCTTGGGACAAGGAGGTCGAGTTTAGTCGCAAGAAGTGAGCTGTCTTGCGTTCTCGAAAGGCCATTCTAGTCATTCTCATCAATTGATTGACAAAGTCTGAGGCGACAACATCTACGACTGCTACTGGTCGAGCCTTATGCAAAGGAGTCCAGGGATGCTGAGACGCACCTATGGATGCAGACGTCTTATCAGTTCATCTCCCACTACAAGCAGAGCCTCGCAACACTCGAACGAACATTGCAATCCGCACCTCGCCACCAGCCACGACAAGGTGGTCATGGCCCCGTTGAATATCGCAAGCTCATGCAACGCTTCCGACAATTCCTTGCAGACGAAGAAAAGTTTTGGACCCAATTCGTAGTCCGATACCAGCGATCCTTCGCTTTACATGAAGCTTACACCGTCTTGGTTGCCCTGAACATCTTGACTCCTTCGGATGACGCCAACCTTCCGAGCCTCCCTGAATCAGGCGATAATAGCGGTGTTTCGAATCAGAATCAGGGACGTAATCACTTCTCTTTCCCACCTGAAGAGAGCACGCCTGCCCCGAACCCTGCAGAACATGAGAGCAGACTCGCGATCTTGAGCAAGGCCATCGTTTGTCTCGGAGATATTGCCAGATACCGGGAACTCTATAACGAGGCCGGTGGTCGTCCCAAAGCCGGCCACGAGGATGGCAAGGCGCCAGCAAAGCGGGGCGGTCGGGGTAGCAGAGGCGGCATACCTGGCTTTGACTCAATCCCGCGGGCACGAAATTACGACAAGGCCATCCAGTGCTACGAACAAGCTCGTCTTCTTGTCCCTTACGAGGGCAATTCATCTCATCAGCTCGCCATTCTCGCATTTTACCAGGGTGACATGTTTAGCTCCCTGTTTCATTATTATAGAGCACTCTGTGTCCGCCTGCCATACGACACCGCATCAGAAAATGTCAAGAAAATTCTTAACAAAGCGCTTGATCAGCAGACCAAAAAGACAAAGGACGTCTCCCAGACGACGACGACGATTCCAGAATCTGGAGAAGTCCCGCCACGGCTGAGAGTAGAGTACCTCAAGGAAAACGTCGTTCTATTGCATGCGTTATGGCGATTAGGTTCAGACAAGTCAGTATATCAATTGTAGTTCTTGCGTTTCTTCACGTTAACACGCAATATATCACACAGGATTAAGATGAATCCTGTCGCACACGCGGATGATGTCGCGAAGGATTTCCAGAGCCTGGTATCAGAACGTATCCTTCCGATAGAAACGGTGTCCAAAGTCGTCGTCCTCTCGCAGGGAGCCCTCTGGAAACATCGCATGATCCGCGACACATCACCGCCGTCAAATAGGAGATCAAGCGGACTTCCAGATCCGTCAGTCATCGAATCACAGATTTTGACTCATGTCATTGCGATCCATCGCGCCCTTCTCGAGATAGGTGCTGCTGAGCTTGCTGTACCCCCCGAAGACGCTGCAGAGAACGATCTTGCTCAGCGTATCACGGCGCCATTCCGACGTACTTTGCCCGCTCTGCGCATTGCGAGCAAGTGGCTTGTAGCCAATATCAAATATGTCCTACACGCTGCGCAGTTCTCCGTCGGTGAACCGCTCGGCCCCACCGGGAAAGGTACCCGAGGAGTTTTAATCGACGGATTGCCGCTATTTTGGGCTAAATTTGCCCAGTTCTACAGTGCCTTGAGCGGTATATTTCCGTCGGCGAGGTTACCTCCCCTTACGACACCCCTGGACGAAGATATAGATCTAAGGGGTTTCCTTCCATTGCGAGATCTTCTGGTGGACGGAGGTACATTGACGGACGCAGTTCATGGAAACGAAACAGAGGGACAGCGAAATGGAACGCCGCCCCATGGCCGAGAGAAGGTTCATCCGAACGAGGAACAGCTAATGAGGATTTGGGACTTACTTAAGGACGCCAAGTCGCTGGCTCAATTTGAGGTGATAATTCAGTTAACGTTGGGCGATCAGTACCCGAACTTACGCATCTTATCAATAGACTTGCCCCATCCATCTAGACGGGAATACTTTCTCTTTCAACGACGGCGTCTCCGCAATTTCATCTGCGGATATCTACGAGCCGGTGCCCCATGTCGCCGATCAAATTAGTCCTTATGTTCCGCGGGACGTCTCACGGCAGGAGAGGGAGTTAGAAATTGACGCGATGACAGATACGAGCCGAACAGACGACGACCCGGTTGGTGACGCCTTCCGGGAAGCACTAGATGATCACGCGGCAGTAGACGACGAAGAAGATGGGGAGGTTATTCTTTGGGATCCCAGGTTCGCACTTTGACTCCCCGGATCTGCCTGAAGTTGACCACATGTATCAGACCGGTTGGTTCGCCCCCGGCTCCCATGCCTGTTGCTCTTCCCACCACTCCAATCCTACAGAGTACTATCAAAAAGGACGAACAGTCAATTGTAACTAAGGCGCTTAGCACAACAACACCCGAGCATACAGCATCCAGATCGTTGGTAATTGTTCCACGTACCACTGCACAAGACCTTTTGAATAACGTCATGGTACCAAAACGAGGTGCTGTTGACCTTTCTCGCCCACGTCCCCCAACATCGAGCGCCATTCAGCCCCAGTTTCCTTTTGGACCCTCGATCTGGTCGACTACTCTAGACCAGGGTTCTTCCTCTCAGTTGAACTCGCCGTCGGCGGGTTTGCGAAGCGATGTCAGTGTGGGTCAGATCTTCCCTTCGCCAAGCCTACAGCACGCATGGTCGCCGCAATTTGAGTCTACTCAGGCAGGTCGACAGTTGGCTCCGCAACCCTCACCCCATTTCCAGTCATCACAGTCTCTTTCTGCCGTCAGTCCAGGACACCGACAAACAACGTCGCTGGCATTGGGAACGCCACAACACGTTCCACAGCCACCATTACAGGCGTCTTACACCTTATCTAGTTCGATGACTCAATTCACAGAGCATCGGCAGTCACAATGGCAGAACTCAAACGACATTTCCTTTGTCGACCCCGCTATCGTATCTGCCGCTACTCCCAGTCAACCGACAACGCATTACGGGGGACCGACTGCATACCAGGGTTTCTCAAACGGCCATATGCAGCAATATATCCGACCTGGTCAGCATCAGAAGAGTCCCTCCACTTCTCGTATATGGGGAATTCGCGGTTAATATCGGTTCTCCACCCGGATGCCCACTTCAGAATTAATGTCCCGCCGATATGACCTGCGACATCAGATGGCTTGTTCAATCATTTGCCATTCCTGTCCTGGCTTCGGAGCCATCTCGTGAGCGATCTTGGACCGCGAGCTCGATCAAGCGACTCCCCAACTAACTAGAAGGTGGTCTGATGTACTCCGACCAGATGGTATCTCCGCTTACTCGCTCCAACTCAATAGAATGCGGCCGCCGCATCTGCCCAGAACGCTATTTTTCTTTTTCTTCTTTCCGCTCATATGCCGAGTTTTGCCACTTTTTTTGCGAAAAAGGGATTTATTGTGTGTACTGTGCTGTGTCTCATGTCTTTGTATGAAAGCTGCTGTCGTGAAAGACTAAAAAAAGCAACGTCTCCTTGTTAACTATTCTCTTTCTCTTTCGTTTTATGCCGTCTTTTTCTCGTTTCCCATACAGTCTGAAACCTTTTTTTTGCGTTTCTTGGACACGTTGAAACGTATGCGTCCTCTTCTTTTTTTTTCTCGCCTTTGACATGTCAATGGTTTCTCTCATGCATGTAGGCGTTGCCTTTGTCGTTCGGCCGAGTTGCTACGGACGATATGTCACGTTCCACGATTTGCTTGTCAGTCTGAACCTGAATGTCGTCTTTTGTCGTCTCCAGGTTGGCCCTCAGTTTGAATTTGACGCCCAATCCGAACCACGTTTGTCGATATTAAAGAACATTCGATCCGTTATTTCCCGATGGGCTGGCGGAAAATCTTGTGTACGAGACTGTACACACATTATTGTATACTTACCAACGATCAGCCGATGCGGGCCGACTCGATCGACTTGCCTGGTAAATGAATTATGGAAATATTCTGATTATGTGCCGCAGAGCATAGTCGTGTGCCGTTGTTCCCTCTCATGCTCACGCACTCAATATTCAGCGTCGGGGGTCGAAATCGTTCGGAACAAACTGAATGTTTGTGGCGTCGTAAGCAACAAAAAAAAGGTCGCCCGAGCAGGGCTAGTCTGTTCTGTCATCACTCCACATACTGCTACCACCACCACTAATAGTATAGTACTCACCCCGCCACTGATCCCGCTCCCTAAACCTTGAATAGACACTTCCCGGGAGGCTATTACAGTCATCTCGTCGTAATACGAAATCGGCCCAAGGGATGGATAAAAGATTCATCAGACGGAATCACGCGACCCCGTCACGTTTTCGCACGTTCTTCGCTCGTTGCGCGGGTTGGCATGCGGGACGAAGTGCTTTCCCTTGGAGCGGCCCACAGGGTCGGCTGCACGCATGGGTTGTGGCTCTCGGAACATGTCATGGACATACTTACGCATTGACATGTATGGGATATGGGTGGAGCGATCCCGAGGCGAACAAGTTGTTTGGTTCCTGGGTAGCCGCGTTGATGATATAATCGTTCTCAGGATGCATCATGCATGCCGAAAATTGACGGGTGTAACGCGAAGAAATGGACAAGGCGAGGGCGAGTGGCCAAAGGCCGTGGATCAAGACCTAGAATTCAACAAGGAAGGATACAACCAGTTTTGATTCGGGTTTTTCTCGTTTTTAGCTAAATTGAACAACGTTGGTATCAAAGAGACTTGAAGAGGAAACGAGAAAGGAGGGCTAGTTTAGGTACAGTCAATTGGGTGGCGTCCATTGATTGTCTATTGATATGTTCATTCTTGGTTTTCCAGCGCGCGTCAGGCGACGCGTGTGGTCTACAGCTTCTCGCCGCGACCGATGACAGTTACCTATGTTTCAGAATCAGTAATGCTGCCGTTGATAACGCCATCAAAGGGATGGAGTACACGGTCTGAATCGGGGAAAGGAATGACTCATCTAACCTTGAATCCGATGTTCCGCAGCTTGTCGGCATCGAGTAAGATACGGCCATCGAAGACAAAAGCCGGTTTCTTCATGTTGCGATAGACCTCGTCCCAATCAATGTCTCGGAACTCTCTCCACTCTGTCGCGATAACAACGGCTTCAGCGTCCTTGCATGCTTCACGCGCGGAATTAAATATTTTCACACGCTTCTGCACTGTGGGTGTCGTTGAGGAGCGTGGTGCGGTTGATATAGGATCAAAAGGTCGGGTACTTACGGGTGGTGAGTGGAGTCGTGGGACATGCATCCGACAGGTCGCTCCAAATCTGCCGGTGTTCAACTTGTGGATCGTAGATATTCACGTTCGCATTCTCTGCTTGGAAGTCCCGGATGAGGGAAATAGATGCTGACTCGCGCGTGTCTCCGGTATCAGCTTTGAATGCGAAGCCGAGAACGGCAATATGCTGTGGGAAGGCATTAGTCCAGTCCCACGGTATAAGAACAGAGCATAGAATGTGAAGATGGGCGATAATTGAAAGCTATTCTAATTTCGCAACCTACCTTGCCCGTAATCGTGTTGAAGAGTGTGTCTACAACCTTCTTTGAAAATCTCTTCTTCTGATATTCGTTCATGACCACAACTTGGTTCCAGTAGTTGGCGACCTCCGGAAGGTGCAAACTCTCACTGAGGTACACCAGGTTCAAGATATCCTTTTGGAAGCACGAACCCCCGAAACCAACGGATGCGCGCAGGAATCTGGGGCCGACACGGGAATCCTTGCCAACAGCATGCGCCACTTCATCAATGTTGGCACCAGTAGCCTCGCAGATAGCCGAGAGAGCGTTGATGGAGGAGATGCGCTGGGCTAGCATTGCATTTGCTGCCAGCTTAGAAAGTTCGGAGGACCATACACCCACGGTGAGGATGCGTTCTCTCCTACAGCAACAATCATCAGCTATGCGTTCATTACGATGGCAGAGAAAAACCACTGACGGAACCCAGTTAGCATAAATCTCGGTGAGCGCATCACATGCGGCCTTGCCCTCTGGTGTTTCGAGGGACCCGATAAGAACCCGGTCTGGCGCAAAGAGGTCATTGATAGCAGTTCCTTCAGCGAGGAATTCAGGGTTCGATAAGATATCAAATCGACAGTTGGGATGCGAGTTAGCCTCAAGAATCGTGCGCATCGACTCGGCTGTACGACATGGCACTGTCGATTTCTCGACCACGATCTTACTCGAGTTTGCAACTGCGGCGATGCGACGAGTGGCAAGTTCGACATAACTACGAGGGGCAAACAAAGTCAGATACAGATTCGAGTGGATAAGCCCGAAATTCAAACTTTAGGTCTGCAGCGAAACCAGCACCGACGCCAGTCTTCTTGGTGGGAGTGTTGACGCTGACAAAGATAAGATCGGCTTCTCGGATACCCTTGTCGACGTCTGTAGAGAAGAAGAGGTTGCGGCCGCGAGCTTGACGAACGACACCTTCAAGACCGGGCTCGTAAATTGGCAGCTCGTAATCTGGGCTATTCCAGGCGTCTATCCGAGACTGGTTCAGATCCACAATAGTGACCTGAATGTGGGGACATTTGAGAGCTATGACTGCGCAGGTGGGACCGCCTAGCGAAATGCAAGACAAGTGTTAAATTTCATATAGTAACTTCGCCAGACAACCAGTACAGACCGACGTAACCAGCACCGACTAGGAACAGGTTGTCAGCAATGTCTTCACTAGCCTATAACCTGTCTCCAAGTCAATTGAAAGTAAACGCACTGCAGCAGATCTTCTTGACAGCGGGCATTTTTGAATAAAAAGAAGACAGGACTGAATGAGACCTCGAAATTTGTAGGGTAACCGTTGAAACGAGTGGATGTTTGAAAAGTTCAACGTTCAGACGTTAACATTAAATCACCGGTATCGCCGCTTCTTGCAGTGGTCTTCGGCACGGAATCATTTCTAAATTTATACGAAGGAACATTTTTGCCTCAGTGCAGTGTCTATCGGCGAGAATGCCCACAGCTTAAACTCGACCTTGATAGTAGTCGATGGAGAGTCAGGAGGTGAGACACATCAACTTTACCCTCAGATTGTCCCTGACAGATCCGCTTAATCGTGGGACAAGTAAGAGATTGGCCGCAGAGTCGTGCAGTATGCTGCATCGCATTTCAAAAACGTGCCTGCGATGCGCTCTGATTAGCAGCACCGAATAAGTATCCGGCGCGCCTTTCGAGCTCTTCTGGAACCCCTCGTGCCATTGTACGAGCCAGCCTCTGCCACTGAATAATTTGGCGTTCACACCACTGCATCGATTCCATCAATTTAAATTAGGCGGAGCAGAGCATGCATCCACCTGATCCCCGTTCGTCGTCTCCACTGTCCCGGGACAACAAAGACTGGTACGTTCGATCAAACGTTTCTCGGGTTGGCATCACTCCCAGGTGTTCTATCATGCCCATTGCCCACTCGCCAGCGATCCGCGTGTCGCATCTCTGCAGAACTGGGGTGCTACACTGGCCAGGCTTCCAGCAGTTCTGATTGATAGTCACAGCCACAACAGAAGTAATTTCCGCCCAGCGAAGCAGATTTAGCCTGGGTAGGCTAAGAAGTGTAGCCTCGTGACAGTGTCTTCTGTGGTCGGCCGACTGGCCGATCAGTCTGTCACTAGGGAAGGTCCAGCCATGGACTGCAAGACGAACTCTACGCAAGCAAGTCGTGTGCTACTTCCCAGCAGTCTCGCGGACAACACTCTCGCTCTGCAAAAGCAGATTTCACTTGAGCAACCCACTGGCAACACTTATTCGGCATCCTCTCTCACCAATCACACAGGATGAGCAGACAAATGATTGTTGTGTTCGCATGCTGGGTAGTGACGGGAGATTACGGTCCTTCTTTGCACTGCCATGCAGATGGGTATGTGGATGTGCAAGCGTTCGGTTGCGCTCGGTTCACACACTCAGGTTAGAGGACCTGTCTACTTTGGCCGTCATTTTTGGTGGAGGCGGTGGAGCTCGACCGCCGAGTTCTCTCCTCTGCCCCCGGACGCCGCCGGCCCCTACAGGAAGGGCCAATCAAACCTTGCAAACGCTTTGTTGCCATAGGTAAAGCCCAAGCCGTTGGCAAAAGGGAACTCGTTTCCGTCGGTACAAAACTGGCGAACATTGCTGACCGCGTCGATAGTCTTGGGACATTCACAGGATCAGGGAGCCTGTATCGCTCAGGTCTCTGAAGAGCTCACCAGGAACGAATGGGTTCACCTTGCCTGTCATGGCCTCCCAAACCCGAAACAGCCGTTCGAGTCCGCGTTTGCTTTTCACGACGGACATTTAACGATCGAGCGTACCATCCAGAGTGAACTGGAGAACCCCAAGTTTGCATACCTTTCTGCTTGTCATACGACTGTTGGAGATGAAGGTGGTTGTCCAGACGAGATCATCCATCTCGCGTCAGCGATGCAGTTTAAGTTGCTGGGTTTCGTTCGGTCATTGGGACGATGTGGGCAGTGGGTGGTGGCCATACGAGCAAGATCACGTCGGTGTTCTATGAGAACATGATGGATGAATCTGGTCGTCTGGATCATACTCGCGCTGCGTTTGCGCTGCAAGAGACGATGCGGACGGTGAATATACCGTTTGATCAACGTATCTTGTATATCCATCTCCGAATGTGGGAGAAGTAGCAGCTAGATGCAACGGTGTTTCTCCCGCGTCGTTGTGGCAATTGATATCGCACCCATGTTCAACTAACAGCCGGACTACATTCTCCATTGACTCGCCGTTAAAGCCATGCATTCGGCGGGAAAAGTGGTGAAGCGTGTTACACCCGCGAACATCCTGTGTGCCAGCGATAGCGCCATTTGCAAGGAGAAACTCCAGCATGGAGAGAAAATTTCCGCCATAGGAAGAATGGAAGGTCGAAGCTGCACAGAGGACCGCGTTCGAGGGTAGCTGGAAGCCACGTCGAAGTAGCCACTCGACTAACTCAGTTGAAAGCAACTGGATGGCAAGTTGGAAAGGTGAATGACCGCGGTCATCAAGCGCTATAGGATCACATCCTGCGGCAACTAGCGTCTGAGCAATCTCGCATTGGTCGTCGGAAGATGTTCATACTATTAGAGCTAGATGCAAGTAGGACCTCCTTCCAGCAACTAGCCACTGGGGATCTGCACCATGTTCAAGAAGGATGTGGACAACAGCAGGTTTACAACGAGCGCCCAAGTCGCATAAAAGAATGGAATAAACGGCATCCCTCGGAATGAGATACCCGTTCTTCAATAAAAGCTTGACAAGGCCTTCCTGGTTTTCGGGCGTGACATTTCGTGCAGCCGCCGTTAGAGGCGTCATTTTGCGTATACGCACACGGGCATGGACGGGGCCCTGATGATTGACGTCAAGGCCCTTGTCAAGAAGAAGTTGAAGACGGGTGATATCGCTATATAGTGTGGCAAAACGAGAGGATTGTCTTCCTCCATGGCTTGGGCAGGGCAGCAATCGAGGTAGTGACGCAACAAAGCTGGATGCCCGAACCGAATGACGATATACATAGAGTGCCAGTTGCGGAGTTTCTAGCATCCATTCATTAAGCCACCAACCACGTTCATAGATGCGATGATGGATGGAGAGGCGATTTTGGAAAGTCAACAGATATTTCACAAGGGACTCGTTGTGGCCAAAGTGGCAATCCGCGAGGTGTCGAAGACCACAAGAATCTGCATAGAAATACAGAGGAACCTTCCTATCCTCGATGGTGGTTTTGGATTCATCGCTGAAAAGCATGAGGGAAAAAATCGAGACCGTAGCAAGCTCCAATGATGTGCTCTGTCGATGAATGAAGTAGGTGCTGTGCACGATAGTTTCGGAAGTCAGGTATTCCTACCAAGACACGTTACCCCCAAGCCTTGTCAACACTCCGGGACATACCTTGACACTGAGGTGTGATAGCGTGATGACGTCGTGATAGTTGACAGTGACAAGACTACCAAGAATGTCCAAGATGACACTCTCGTGCACCAGCGTGATGGCAGCATCCCAGCCCGGCTTGTCGTAGCTGATCGAGATCGCCTCTGCAAGCTGTGAGAGTCTCAGAGGCTCCAACGCGGTGACGAGCCATGTCAGGGCTCTACGCGCGATGCTGGGCCCAAGCGGTTTCTTGTCAATGGCGCGCAACATCTGGTCGTAAGTCTCATATAGTGTGGCAGGGAGTTTGTCTAGAACCTCGCGAACGTCGCCGATTGAGCAGCATTCATTGAGCCGATCCAATTGACATTGCATCCATCGGAACCTGCAGAAAATTGACAAGTTAAGTCAGAACAATCGGTGAACCCAATTGGATGTGGTAGGACCTACATCCCGTCAGCTTTCTGCATTAGCTTATCTTCGATTTCACCCTTGAGCTCGTGTTGGGTCTGGATCGTGATTCCAGTTCCGGCTTGATGTGGAAGTACATGTCACTTCGGACTTCATCCACCCGTTTTTCCTAAGGAGATCGAAGGTAGACTGCAAAAGTCTCCTCGATGGTATGCAACGTTCGGCTCGTCACAAGCAGACGCCAGTGTCCGTGGGATAGCTTCACTAATTCACTAAGCAGTTTTTGCAGATCTTCGCATTCATCGAGTGCATTGATCACAATGATTGGCCGCACGTGTAGTTCTGCAGCCCGCTTCAAGAGATCTGACAATGCGCCCAAGCTCGTTGGTGGCCCAACACCTTGCTGTTCACGTTTCGTCAGGTCGGAAAAGGATGATAGCCAATCATTCTCAGACTTGGGCAATAACTGTCTGGCCAACGACTGTAGGACTTCCAGGGCACTCGTGCAACGAGGGTTTCGAAAGTCGCAGTAGAAGTAAGCGAACGTCTCGTTGTTCGATAGTCTGCCTGAAAGATCATCGACCACTCCAGACCTGCAAACTATGCATGAATGGGAAGAGTCGATTCAATGTAGTGGATCACGTATGCTAGAACAGACTTCCCCGCCCCAGCTAAGTGAACATCAAAGACCAGGCAACGAGAAAGTGAATGAATGAATGGGTTGCAATATTCTGAGCAGACAATCACCTACCCTTTCCATGCAGCCAGAAGAACTTCGTTGAACATTCGCGCCTGTCAATATAGAGCTGCTCCTCAAATAACCAATCGTCCGTCGTCTTCTGCCGTTGTTCGCGAGTGTTTTCATGTTTGTCTGTACAGTCGAACCCATCTAGCCACTTCAGTATTTTAACTGCAAATAATTCACTCTTCAAGCCCCACTCCACGATTATAAACAAATGTTTTGGTTACGCTTCGCAACGTCAATATAATCGCTCCTGTTCCTCGTCGCTATGCTTTGTACAAGACTCCTATCAAATTCTTCTCATCCAGCATTGCGTTTGTTGTAACATATCGGTTCCACTTGCGAAGATTCAATTGAGGCAATGTAATGAAAGTAGGGCATGTATGCTTCAAAGGTTCGTATCGTCCCCTGTATTTTGTCTTCCTTGACAGGCCTCGAACCAGTGAGACAAGTTCTCCAGCTCTCCCTTGCACTTGTTGGATGGAAATGTATCGACTCTAAACCATTCGTCCACTAGGGCCTGTAGCTCTGGTTCACGTGACGAGCGCGGGGAGTTCTGAACCATCGCCTCGATTGTTTTCTCTACGGCAGATCTGTTCGAGGAGCTTTGCACGAGACAATTTGGCTCCTTTGACGGAGGACACGTATCGACTGAGGGCGGTAGTAACTTGTGTCGCGACTTGGACTAGTCCTATGACTGTTGCAGCGCTGGATATCCCATCCATGACTGTGATAGCGAGAAGTGAAGAGACGCGCTCCCAAGCAATCGTGCACTCCCGGAACACGAAATAAGGACTCGGCACGACTCGGCATGACGTTTAGGAAATTGGGTCTACCAGCTCAGTTTTACCAAGACCCTCGGTCGCCACTTTGACCGAGGCTAGATCTTTGTGTACGCTCACACAACTGTGTTGTGTCACCACATCGTAGATAATACAGTACAGTAGTCAGTGCACACTCAACGGATGTCAAACACTCGCCTCAGCCACCAAAACCACCCGATAAACTTGTGCGGCAGCGGACTGAGCCCCTGGGCGTCGTGCTCGAGCGCCGGGAGTGGTGTGGAACCACGGCATCGGACTTACGAGAGGCGACGGGATGTACTTTACTGCTAACTGTATTTCATGTTCCGGGAGAACACGATGGTCCGTGACTCAGGCAAGCCAACAGTTGGCTCCACAACCCCCGTTTCCAGTCATCAGTCCAGAACACCGACAAACAACGTCGCTGGCATTGGGAATGCCACGTTCCACAGCCACCATTACAGACATCTTACACCTTATCTAGTTCAATGACTCAATTCACAGAGCATCAGCAGTCACAATGGCATAACTCAAATGATATTTCCTTTGTCGACCCCCCTATTGTGTTCGCTACTACTCCCAGTCAACTGAAAATGCATCACAGAGGACCAACTGCCTACCAGGGTTTCTCAAATGGCCATATGCATCCAACCTGGTCAGCATCAGAAGAGTCTCTCCACTTCTTACTGTTGAGACCAGACATGTATTGACAGAGTCTGCACAGGTCACATACCTTTGGTTGATGGTGGTTCACTTGTAGTAGTGGTTCGAGTAGAAGATTCGATTGTAACTCAGCGCAGCTGAGTTTGTACTTAAATACAGGAAGCATATGAACTTAATACTATATATGGTAAAATAGCGTTCAACACTCCCCCTTGTCTGATATACCATAAGGGTATATTGGACACAAGTATCTACTTCGTTCGCTCAACCCTGATGAAAGGCGAGATTCTTGAATTCCAAGCCAAGTTGTTGTCTGAATTTCTCGAACTTGACAAATCCGAGGTTTTTGGTAAACATATCCGCGGGATTGTCATCTCCTGGGATATAAAACAGACTGATTTGTTTAAACGTCATCACTGCATCACGTACAAAATGGTACTTGATCATGATGTGCTTGGACCGTTTTTCGGTGACAGGGTTTTCCGCTATGAAGAGAGACCCTTGATTGTCACCACAGATGGGAATGGGTTGAAATTTATACCCGAGTTCCTCGAACATCTGTTTAATCCAGATGACTTGGCGGGAACAATCGCTCAAAGCCATATATTCTGCCTCAGTAGAGGACAGAGCGGTGGTTTTTTGTAAATGTGAATTCCACAAAAACACTCCATTCGCTAATTTCAGGTAATAACCCGTTTGCGAGTGACCGGTAATTTTGTCCTGACCCCAGTCTGAGTCAGTACAGGCAATGATGCCTTTGCCAGAATCCCCGTCATATACTAGGGAGTAATCACTAGTGCCGAGTAAATAGTGGCATATGTATAGAGCTTTCTCGAGGTGCTCGTGTGACGGGTTGGCGGATTGGCGTGCTAGCTGTGTGACGGCGTAGGAGATGTCCGGCCGTGTGCCAATCATAAGGTAGAGTAATGAGCCTATTACTGTCTGGAAACGTGTACGCAGTTCCGGATTGACAGAGGTATCATTCTTTATAGGGTAATAACCCTGTGGTAAAGGTGTGCGGGCAGGTTTGGCGTTGATCATTTCGCAGCGCTCCAGCACTTTATCGAGGTAATTCCGCTGGTCTATTATAATGCGGTGACCTTCTCGACGTATATTCATTCGGAGGAATTCA
>JBBPRF010000288.1:0-32229 GCA_038092875.1 Lanmaoa pseudosensibilis
CATCTAGCTCCGTGGCGCGTACTTTGGTGTCGCCATGATGGCCTTCTTTCATATTTACATGAAGTACACTCAGCCCCTCTTTATCCAAGCCCTCATGGGTATCAAGAACTTGTATGACGCAAAAGTTGTTGCCATTCATGTACTCGGGAAAGCAGCCGAGGGTGACCTTAAGAGACCATTCAAGGCCGCCTCGATGTTTGGTCGTACGCCCACTCTTTTCCTCTAACATGCACACTCAATTAAAAATGCTTGTACACAGCTGCTGCTGGGCCACAGACTGACGCTGCATCTATTGCAGAAGCAGAAAAGAAAGTTGGAGCCAAGAAGGAGGAGTAGATGTACCGTGTTCTTCTTGCTTTGACGGATGGATGTCATGCCTAATATTGCGTTCCTCCGCCGGAGTTGCATCAATATCTCTCATATATCTATTCGAATAATCTGATACCCCGGCAGCGTAGTTGTAAGTCTCAAGGTTATGAATACCGATGCAGGTCAGTCAACAGTATCTAGTGGGATAATCTATCAGGTTCTTTCACAGGGACGCCACGGTATCACTTGTTAACACTGCTGTGGTACGGTACAACAACAAAGTGTTCCGCTGGGTTTACATGAGTGACGCAGTGAAAATCCTTGACCAGCAACAACTGGGGCTTGCCATAACTGCAGAACGAAATTCATGTACACAAAGGTTCTCCATTCTTCATGAATTGCAGGTATTCCAATCCGAGGTGTATCCGAACTCTAAGCGATATCAATAGTAACAAGATCATGGCCATTTACTATGAGGTCCTGTTCTCGGTCTCGTACCGATTTTCGCGCATTCAGCCTACCCTCGAATACGTGTATCAGCTCAGAAGCGGGGGACGTGTTCAAACTACTTACACCGCCATCATCGAGTTGGCATACGCTATGTGGCCAACGCGGATTAAGCTTAAAACGTCTACAAGGCGGAAACACTCACCTTTGCATACAAAAGTTGTCGGCAGTCCAATAAAGTATTGTCCGCCTGGTATGACGTGCTGTGTCCATACGCGTTACCTTCATGCTCTCACGTCATCATGAACGCGAGACGTACCAACAGGCACCACCCAATCGAAACCAGACTACAAGGCGGGACGGTCAAGGATTAGTTGCATCGAACACCTGACATTTACTCCCTCACCACGTAAAGAGTCCCATGTTGATAAAGACAATTGTCAAATGTCGAAAATAGTTTCGTGACCTGACATTCACAAGTGGCCCATCAATTACTTTCATCGGACATAACACAATGTGCAACGTACCTCTGGACATCCCGATGGCTCCCTCTGAGGTAGAAGAACACAGACCCCGTTATCAAGATATCACAGATGGCTCCCAGGAGCGCGGAACGTGGGGACCACTGATCAGTGAAGAAGAGAAATTGGAGGATGACTTGATGAGCAAACGATTAACAGACGGACCGGGGTAGAGGAGAGAACAACTAAGCTGCGGGTAACGAGGCTGAGTAGATCGTCTCAGCTCATCGGGATGGACAGTGGAACACATATACATACACTACATATGTGCAAACTTGTGTGGGAGACGACTCAGTATTCCCATACAATTTTGGGATAAGTAAAGGGTACGAACTCAGTCCGAGGGCTATGAATGCGGGAGCAATTCAGATTCATGTCTGCAAATTAGATTGGAACGACGTACCGAATTGCGTCAACGTTGTCGCCGTCTATGCCGCACCTCGTCAGTAATATGTTACATGCATACAGCGACCCGCGTTACTCACAATCAAAAATGTTACCAGCACATTTTGTGCACTAACTAATGGCAATGAGGAAACACGTAAAAGGAAAGCATTCACACTCACTAATCCAAACTCTATGAGCATAAAAGCTGACCATGTGAGCTGACCATATCAAAAACAAAACACGAATGAGGCAGAGGCTCACCATTGGACCATGCAAGTCACAGTATACTTGTAATGTCCGGAGTCAGCATCACAGCCGTGATGTGAGCTCGAGACGTAAACAGGGACGTACACTAATGAATATGGCTGCCTGATCAAACCATTCGGTTGGGATACCCGTCAACAAGACTCGACTGGATTTACATACCATCATTTCCCTACGCGAGTGTTCCGGTCCGCAGCCGATCAGCCGATCAGTCCACGAATCCACGAATCCTACACTCACCATGGGAGTTTCGGAGGACAGTCTAGTGTATTCATGCCATGGCACGGTGCAAGGAATTTCCAATGAATCCCTGCATTAAAACATGTATGCAGAGTATCCATCACCCTAGAATATCCCATCAGACGGGGTGAGAATCCACTATTAATCGCCGACGTGAACGCGAGGCAGGCATACAGAAGGGATGTCACCTAGTAGCCACCCATATTCAGAATGGCACCTACAATGGCACAAACCAAACTACGCACCACGGCCTTCAATGATCTCAAGTCTTGGGGAAAACTTGAAAAATAAAACATACACTGCCCAAGTGTACATCCGAATAACCTAGTCATTCCAGTTCCAATCAGCCCTATCCTATCACATTGCCCTGCCTGACAAGGTCAACAAGGCAATCTATTCACGTTCGCAGACACGTCCGTCAAGTGCACCATCGTTGAAACGACTGGGCTGATGCTCGGCAGGTGGAAGAACATTTTACTTACGCCAGTGATACCATGAATCCTATACTAATCGTTAGCTAGGAATGGTATACAATGAAACCCGGATCAAGCTCACCACATGCCCCCGGCCCCATCTGGAGCTGTATTTCAGAATTTACAGCCATCGTAAAGTCGATTGTCAGTTCGAGAGGTCAAACACTCAGTTCCACGAAGATAGTGACACCGTGGAATGAGGTCTGCACCAGCAAACCATAGTTGTTGAACAAGATTCATTTAAGGGGCCGACTTAGTATCGATGTGGTTAAAAAACTTAATATATCCAGGGGGCTTGGCAAATCAGGTGAGCAGATCTCTTCGGGAATAATTAGGTGAGAACACCGACTCGAAGCAAACATCGTTTACTTGCAATATTTGCATTGATTGATGAAATGCGAACAATGAAGCGCTGCCAAACGAAGTACATACAGCAACTCACCGGAGGCTACATGTTTCCCAGACACCTCTGCGCCATGCTCCACCTTCGTTTAGGTCTCCGTCCGGTCCCACGAATCTGTCGAGAAGGCCCCACAGATGAATACTCGTGGGTGTCGAAACCTCACTGGTGGGAGTGATGACATTTCCAAAGGCACCCTTGTGGGTAGGGCTGGCTGACGCGCCGAATATCGACTGATAAGGTGTCATAGAGGCGACATCACTGGGATGGATGGGAACTTGAACTTGAACGGCAAGGGCCGATCCTCCGTATTGTACTCAAACACCAACAAGACGGAGTTGATCAATGGTTGTACCCAACGGAAAGCCAGGATGAACCTGGAACTTACATAAGCCTCACTTGACGAGTTTACTCCCGATGCCGGTGCAGTCGCTAGGCTACTTACTACACCGTCTTTGCTTCGCGTTCATAATTGCCAGATATGGACCACCCTGCGCGGATTCGCACCCGCACGACCCATTGGCCACTCACAGCAGCGTCATTACGCAGCGGGAATAAATTGATACGCAAATCGGATCGATACAACGAACAACTTTGATGGACGCCATTTAGATGGCATTCAGGAGTCCAACTAGATGGATCATCTCCGTTTCATCTAATTTAACCTCTCAAAGTTCTTTGTATACCGGCTGTGTTACTACGGGCCATACTGCACCAAAATAGGCACACTGGAGGTCAGAACAAGATATAATCACTGCCTCTTGATTGATACCTAACGCATTGCCTCAGTGGAGCAAGCATACAGGAACTGGTCAAATGATCTGGGATAGCTCAACCCTCTCGGTCTGCAAATGCTGTCTCATATTCTTGCCCAAGGTCTACTAGCTTCTGCTCTACTCGTGGGCTGCGCGTCAGCAACCACGGTAGTCACGGTAAATGGAACCGCGAGCCATTCTATTCCACCCCTCCTCTGTACGCCCCGTTGCTCGTTTTTTCCTTGAAAGCCACTCATGATTTTCGTCAGATGGGCAGATGTTCGAGGCATGACCAGTGTTTCACCTGTGGTACTCTCATCTGACAGACATTTTCCCAAACCGACAGGACATTGATGTGAGTGACACACTTTCCGTTCATATGCATGGTACAGAAAACACTTTGACAGCATGTAAGAGTCGAATTTGGTGTGAACTCCAAGCATCGACTGACAGTCACATAGAGCGGTGACGGCGGTCTTTACGCTGAATGTTGGTCATCTCCCGGGCAGAGATTATGTAACTACGACTGACTCCTTCTTCAGTGCTGCAGAATCGAGCATTCCAACAAGTCACACCAAGTGAGTGAATTAATAGGAGTGCTCGAATGTCGTCTGACTGTCATGTCCAGACACAACGGATGCACTATACGCGTGGAGTGCCCTCAATGGTGCAATAATCAAAGTCATAGCTGACCCATCGCCCGTCTCATCTGCACTCCCGAATTCTCTTCAATTAACCATTCCAGCAGACACTTCTGGGGAAACTGGTTTCGGGAACAGTGGCTACTATGGTTTGTCATATTCACTGAGTTTCATGAGCTATTTCATTACATACCGTATCAGGAATTGCGGTGAATTCCGAGTGGACATACAACGCATCCTTCTACTATAAATTCCCGGTGGCTTCCTCATTCAATGGAACAGCTACCGTTGCATTACAGGGTTCTGCGGGCCAGATTTATGCCTCTACTTCCGTTCCAATCGACGGACTCCAGACGACCTGGTATCAGATCACTTTGCGCCTGACACCGACGGCATCTCCCAACTCTACAGCGAACAATTTCACGGTTACTTTCAACGGAGCTGATGCAGCTGGTCAGACCATCGACTTCGCCATGTTTTCTTTGTTTCCTCCAACCTTCAACAATCGCGAAAATGGCATGAGGATCGACATCTCGACCGTACGTGATGATGTTAACACATTTTGGCGTGATTACCTAGCCATTGATGACCTCAAAGGCATTGTATGAAATGAAGCCTTCATTTTTCCGTCTGCCCGGTGGTAACAACCTGGTACGAAAAACGAATTCTCTCTCGTTTCTTCGCTGACAATCTCCACAGGAGGTAAATCCCACCTAGTGATAGCATTCTCGATACACTAAGCCGCGAACTTGAAACATTAGGGCCAAAACTGGGCAACCAGGTGGGTGTGGAACGCTACCGTTGGTCCCCTTGTGAGCAGACCTGGTTTGTGTTTACATTTAGCTAGTTTGACTTCACTCACACGATACAAACAGGCCGTCCGGGAGATTGGGGTTACATCAACACCGAGTGAGTAAAGTATGCGCAACCATTCGCCGTCAGTGGTGTTGTTTACCTTGTATAGTGGTCTCGGCCTTCTTGAGTACATGTACTTTTGTGAGGATCTGGGGATGGAGCCAATTATGGCCGTTTGGGCAGGTCGGTCTTGCCTTTCCAGACTTGAAAGCCACATCTAAGTCATGCAGGATATTCCTTCGATGGACAAAGTGTTCCTGAAAACGAGTTAGCCCCATACATCCAAGCTGCCATTGACCAGATCAACTTCGTCATAGGTGATCCGGCTACTAATGAATATGGTAGGTCGGGATCCTTCTATCTGAACTAGTCTAATCCGTTTCTAAAGCCGCCCTCCGTGCATCCCTTGGACACCCTGAGCCATTCACTCTCAACTACGTTGAGATCGGTAACGAAGACTTCTTTACTTCTCAATCGTGAGTCGGCTATGCTTCAGATCTGCCATAGGTGTGCAATGACTCATTGTGAACAAATTGTCAGATACGTCTACCGCTGGAAGGACTTTGCAGGAAATCTCACGGCAGCGTTCCCTCAGCTTAGTATGTATGCCTTCAATTTCCTGGACGTAGATGCTCATCTCGATTCTCTTTAAGAATTCATCGCAACCACCTTCCCATTCAACCCCATTTTGGATCCCGTTCCCAAGGAATATGATCTTCACGTTTATGCGAGTCCTGGTAAGTCATGATTTGTTTTTATAAGTAGTATTCTGACTTCATTATAGAGTACTTTATCGAGAACGCATTCCTCTTCGACACTTATCAGGCGAGATGAACATAATCGTTTATTTTCCTCTCATGCTCACTCCCCGTTTCCCCCTATAGCGAAACGGTAAAGACCTGCTGAGAAATGCAATGCATTATGGTATCCGTGTTTAAACATCTCGACAGGGCGAATATGCCGCTTTACTGCCTAACGGGTCGCTGTACCCCACTCTTGAAGGTAAGCTGGTATCTGAAATGTCTGTATCGCTTTGACGATGTATCCATTCAGACTCCTTGGGAGAGGCTGCCTATATGACCGGCTTCGAAAGGAACAGCGACATTGTGTTCGCTGCCTCCTATGCCCCTTTGTTGAGGAATATTGCTGCCACCACCCCGGGGCCAGTGAGTCCTGTTTCTCGTATTTCCTTAGCACCACTGACGTTCGAAACGCTATAGACGACTCAACTCGTCGCTTTTGAGTGAGCTGTTTGATTTGTCACATGTACATCGACCACTGATCAGGAACCAACAGCGCTTCCAACATTTACCCTTCTACTAGTTACTATGTCCAGCAGGTACGACTACAAGCCCTATTCGAGTTTCGGTTCAACATGTCTGTGCTACTATTGCTAACGTGCCATGCAACAGCTCTTCAGTACGCACCGAGGTACTGAATATTTGCCCAGTACACTTCCTACCTTCAATGGGACTCTTTACTGGAGTGTCACTCGTGACACCAACGTCAGTACTATCTTGATCAAGGCAAGTGATGCATCTTCTCTTCCCCCCCTCCACCACCATCCACACCGAAGAGACGTCATTCAATGCCAACACGCACGCCCTACTAGGTCGTCAACACAGATGCCGCTCCCGCTCCCATGACCTTCGCCCTACCTTTCGAAGTTGTTCCCAGCGGGAACCTCACCGTGATCACTGCAGCGTCTAACGCGAGCAACACGCCCGCGACTCCGGACGCTGTACTTCCCGCGACCTCTTCCATGACCTTTGCCCAGGTCTTCAATTACACCGCCCCCGCATACAGCATCAGTACATTGACCGCGTACATTTCGTAGAGTCGCTTCACGACGCACTCGCTAAGCAAAAACATTTTCCTTGTGGTATTTTATGACAAGAGACGTTTCCTACGTACAGTTTATCATAGCTACTCCTTGCTACGATCGCGTCACAGTTTAGAGCATACCCCAGCTACTACTAGTACTGCGCGTGTCGATATCATAGAAAGATCCCCCCGCTTGCTGGGCAAGTTGGACAAGGGGCCATGGCACGACATACCTCCATGTAAGAGACATGAACACATTATCCGTTGGCACGTCGAACTTGGAAAGCCAGCTCGCGGGATTGCTCCGGGTTCGCTGGACGCAGCGGTCCGACTGTGCATGTGCGTGATCTTCCTATCGTGCAGTTACACAAGTTTGTCTGATGTGTGAGATGATTTGTGTTATATCAAGGATTCACCGCGTGCTTTTCCAAGTCCCCCTTGCTGCATGATGAAGCAAGAGAAAGAATATCAGCGACAAACAACCTCGGGCCCATATCAGGCACCTATGTAACCGCCGACTGGTCCGCAGTTCCAAAAACGTCGTTGAGTTGGTGCTCGACACTTCGCCATGTCCATCGGTCGGTTTGACAGAAGGTAGCAATAGCCCTGATTCTCACATACCATTTAAAGACCAGTAAGAAAAAGAAATTACTGTGTGCACGAAAACGCGATAATATTATATGAAGCAGACACCCCGCATTACATTAACCGAATCGAAACCCCACATCAAAGTCAAAGTCTATCAACATAAAAATCGTCAGCAACGTCATGCCATACCACCCAAAACACACAAAGCATGTACACTCACCCGATAGCTGTCATGAGTAAGAACCCGACCGTAGATACAACCTATCACTCGTTGTCAGCCATGCCCGAGTACCAAACTCACAACGTCACGCACCAGTGCCGCGATGATACTCGCAGGAATACCATTCTTGAGAAAATCGACGTTGGTGAGGTAAACCTGCCCGAGATCATCCTCTTGCGCCGCCCTAGCGTGTGCCGTGTTAGCGCGAACTACAAACGAAATAGAAACGGGAACACAACGCACGCAAGTTGGTTCGGGAAGCCAGACACCGGCATACCCATCCCCGTAGAACATATCAAACCCGTGAGGAAGATGAGCATGTTGGCATGACCGCCGGGGAGGTCCTTCCCCACTTGTTGCGCAATAGGGACGAGGAGGACGCTGGCGATCGTATGGCTGATGAATGTCGAGACGATCTACAGGTAAAAGGATAGGTCAGTGGGACGAGAGACAACGGAACACGAGAGGCACGTACGAGGACGACGACAGAAAGAACGATAACAACGCTGTAGAGTTGTCGTCCTTCGAGCATACGGTTAATGACGCCATCCATGGTATCCATGAGCCCACTAGATTTGACACCGTTCCCAAGTGCAATACCGCCCATGGCCAGGAATACGATCGTCCACGCGAACTGTTCAAAGTCGTCCTACGAACAAGTAAACTAGCGTCAGCTGACAAGATCACGCTCCCTCATACACACCATACCTTCTTGAGAACACCGGTCGCAAAGAAGGCGACGATTGGTATGATAGCGATGATACCCATATCTCCAATTGTATCTTCGATTTGATGTTCGACGCACCACAGTCCGATCGTCACAAGACATACCGCAGTCACCCAGCATTGCTTGAGAGTGAACGGTTCCCTCGTCGGCCTGATCATCCTTATCTCGATTTCTCCGTCTCCGTCTGGCGCACGGGCGGGCTGGTAGCTCACGAGCAGGAGCAGCCAAATGAGTATAACGGAGATAATAGACACAGGCAGTGCGACGGCGAACCAGCTCGCCCAGTCGAGTTTGGGGTCCATGAACCCAATGGCGATAAGGTTCTGAGGCGAGGAGATTGGCGAGCTTTGGCCGCCGATGTTGGCAGCGAGCGCGATTCCAAGCTATGCATGCGCCACATCTGTCAGTGACAATCCTGTGGGGGTGGGCTGGACTCACAATCAGGCACGGCGCGAAAGACGCCCTCGCAGGCAACGTTCGGAGGATAGGCTATACAGGTAATTAGAAAGTGACCGTACCGCAATAGCCCGACGTACGCGAATCAACGTGAAACAAAGCGCCGGTGCGGCGACGTTACTGAAAATACGTGTCAAGCCTTCACTCGAACAGGAAATCGAATAAAAACATCAGAGCACACCTTATCCACATACTGGCGAAGCACGACACAGCCATAAAGGCCAAAAGGACCGTTTTAGGTTTCGAACCGGCCATGCTCAACAGTCGCGTGATCAGCATCCGATCGATGTTCGTCTTGCTTAACGCGGCGGAAATCGTCAAGCCGCCGATGAGAAGCATGATCGTAGGCGAAAACATCACCGAGAATATGTGTCTGGGCGGCGCGCATCAATGACGTGCTCGGCGGGGCTTCTGTGACTTACTTGGTTGCATCGGGCGTCGACAATGGCACCGGATCTTCGCTATCCGAGCGCATGACTTTGAAGACGACCAAAAGGAACGGTACGAGAATCGAGGTTACGAAGAGCGGGATCGCCTAAACGCCATCAACTCAAACATCATACAATACACATCGCACACAGACCTCGGATGCCCACATAATCGTACTGAAGATCAGGATGGCGAAGCACCTGTTTGCTTCGGGACCATCCTTTACGAAGTCCGTGTTCATGAGTGCAATAAAGACGGTGATCGCGACGATGAGAGACACTCTCTTGCGCTTGAACCTGAAGCCCCCAAGTGGTGTCGGAATATTGACGATGCCGTTCTCCTCCTGCCGCACGAGGATACCTCCACCCATCATGTCAGAGGCATCTGCTGCACCGTGGCGCTCCTGCGCCAACATTTGGCGCCAAACAGTGTTGCGCTCCCAGGCAATATGCTCTCGTTGATGGACCTTGAGTTGCTGTAGAGCAGCAGACGGGTCATCCCCGGTGACGCATTTGGCGTACAAGGTGACGAGGCGATTGATTGCGGCCGTGAGCTTGTCCTTGGAGCTCTGAAGGAAGGGAAGCCGAGTCTCCACTACGTCGTGCATATATCGGTCTTTGAGCTATAACGCGCATTAGGTGGGTACGAACATGTCGCGCACACGACTCACCTCGTTATACGTGACTTTGTCGTACCTGCCAACCAGGTTAGAAAACTGAATCACGCGAACGCGCTCTGAACGTACTTCTTCAAGATCTTGCGGAAGCCTGAATAATTGACTTCGACGTACGACTTTAAAGAGGAGAACGAAACGTAGATGTTAGTAATTCTGCGCTTGAACAAGAGACGGATGTCCCAAGCGTAGTTGGTCCCGGCAGTCCATACGCTCTGTGTTGGGAGCGACGTGATGCTGTCCCTCATGTTCATGAGTCTACCGGCGATACGTCCCATTGGCGACTTGCTAGCACTGTTGGCGCGCGGTCGAGAAGAGGACGGTCGCGCCTCAAGATCGTGACCATTCTCGGTGGAGGAAATGCTCCAGCGATGACCAGAGGGGATATTCCGCGCGCCTTGTAAGACATCAGTGAGGTCGCGGTGAATATGTGCTCGAAGACTTACCTGAGTTACTGCGTGGACGATAGCTGACCGAGCTAGACTTTCTCCGACGTCGCTTCGGGAGGGATGCGTCGAAATGGACATGGTCGCCCATCTGGTCGTCGTCGTCGTCATCATCATCATCCTCTTCGTCCCCGTAGTCATCCATATAGTGCTCCTGGGCCTCGAGGCCAGCTTCATCTTGCTCTGCGACGAGGTCCTCGAGCGTTTGCAGGTCATCAAAAAGCTCCTTCTCCTTTTCTTCGTAGAACAAGGATATCTTGTGGAGCTCCTGGTCGAGAAGTGGTATGAAGACACCGTCGATCGAGGAAAAGTCGGGGTACTCGACGAGTGCGGTATGCTCGTTGGCTTCGAGATCGCCATGAACTTGACTAAGACGGTGATGCTCCTTCTCGAGCTGGTAAATATGGCGTTTGAGGACGTCGTAGCTAAGAATGCGCGGTCCAAGTGGGATGAGAGTGAGAACAACGAGCAGAGCTGCAGACGACGACGTACGCGATATACTCGTCCCACCAGTCTGCGACGGCATTGAACTTGAGGGCTGAACTGTGGTACAGTTGTTGTCATTACCAGAGTTGACTCGAAACGGGCTCGTACCTAAACTTCATGGCGAAAGCGCGTCTAGAACGTGGGGTGTGTTGAGGAGAAGGTCGACGCAGCGAGTGCAGGGGAATCTCCTCGGGTTGGTCGACGCGCTCGTTCGTCGTTCTCGTTGAGCGTGGTATGGTTGCGTAGTGGTGATTCGTTCAGGTGACCTTGGTCAAAGTGCTGCCACCGCCCACGTCGGCTCTTCGGAGACAAATTTAATTGTGGCGTACATTGCACACACAAAGTTACTATTAGCTCGTCGTTGTCGTCGTCGTTCTCGAGCCAACTACTCGTTCCAGACCTTGCGTTGACAATGTTCGAAGCACCTTCAAGCGATCACCGATCGCCACCACTACCACCATCATTATCCATCGCGCCACTGTCACACAAAAACAGGCATAGTCAAAGACCAGTGCTCATCAGACGTTCCCTAACGGAGCTTCGTCTGGTTCTTCATGCGTTCCAAGTCCTCCTGACATTAGTGGTGACGGGGCCAGTACGCCATGAGTGCCACATTCCACGCATGCGACTCCCAAACGAGTGCCCACGAATTGGGGTCGCGATAACAATCAGTGCGCATTCTTTGTTAGTCATGACACTGTTAGTACTATTAAACCCTTTCCAATGATCATTCATGATAGGAAGTCGTGTTTCTAGTATTTCTAATTGGGGATCCGAATGAAGGAAAAAGTGCTCAGTTCAAGTTGGAATCACCTTGCTCAAAGGTCCTGGAGAATGCACTTTCGTGACCATCCTTGGGTTCAAATATAAAGAACGCGCAAATGATTCCCTTGCAAGTCCGGATGCAAAACCAGGAGATTCAAGACCGATGAGTTATATGCAACGGCTGTCTGCTGACCCGGCTCGATCAGGAAGCAACTCGGGATTGAAGGAGGTGAATCTCATAATGAGACGCGAGAGACTGTTGTATGAATTCATTACGGCCGAGGGGCGAGGCGGATTTGGATGACTTACTTGAGAGCACACACACTTCTACTAGGCCCGGCATTTTCCGATTAGCTCTTGAACGTGGGAAAATATGCCCATGTGGCGGCGCCACGACCGCGATGCATCATGCAGGTTCATGGGCATGCAACTGGCTCCGTCAACGTTACTCCTCTATATATTGTTTCACGACGCATCCACACAAAACAGGAACGTCCCCGCCCGTACCTGAATGCAACACAAATCCGTCTCATCGTCCGCGTTGCACAATTCGTCTGACGGTACCACTAAAACAATCACTTCCTGGCCGCCCTTTTACACGCGGACACCCATAACAACCCACATTGACAGCGGATCCTTAAGGCCTTATCCTTAATTATCGACACGCCGATCGAACGCTGCCCCGACATACGGAACGATACGGACCCACATCACCGACGGATGGCAGACACAACATACCCGCCTCACACACTCCCCGTCTCCGTGTCCAGCCACGATCGGAACAAGCTGACAATGCTCGGTGGCACGACGGAATGAATGCTCCACACCACTGCCATCGCGTCGAATTAATTCGTCATCCGTCTCTCCCCTCTGCTGCCCTCGAACCTATTTCGGCGTTCAGATATCGCCGACGTCCCGAGGCTGTTCCCGCGCTGTTACTTTTGCGCGACTGCCGGGTATACATGCCAACACAAACGCCCCTCAAACATGTCCGCACGTCCGGAACCTCTCGGCTCGTCATCAAGCTCGTGTTAATGGATCCTCTTCCGTCACGAGTTTACAGGAAGCCTTAAGGCATCTCTCCTCTCCACCCAATCGTAGCCAAGATCCAACACAGGACTTCTCCTCGGCGTCCAGAACATGTGTACAATCCCGACGTCCGGTGATCCATGGTTCCCGTGGGCGTTTCGCTTTACCCCGAATACACTATACGCTTTTGCTCGACGGCGCGCATCGAGTCCAGTGATCACATGTTACCACTGCGGGGCCACAAAAGTGTAAAATAAAACTAAAATGGAACCCAAACCAATTCTTCGGTACATCGCCCCGATCCCCATCCAGCATCCTCCGTCCTTTATCCTGTGGTCATTTGTCCTCGCCTCGCGTCTTTGATCGAGTACAACTACCTCCGAGGGAAATCCCGAATCATATCTATATCCATCGCCGCCTCACATCGCCGCCAAACCCACCTGTCTTGATCCCGCTGTACAACACTGCACCGGTGTCTGATCCATTCCCCGATATTGCAAGAATCATACAGCAATTGGAGTCCGAGGTACCCCTTTTTCCGAGACCGAGCAACAATTTCCCACCCACGTTGCACGGAGAGCATGTGCACCAAGTCACCCGTCCGCTACCGACACCATCGCCATCGCGTCAGACCAAACAGAAAAAAAGCAAAACGACGAAAATATCTCGAGGCTTCGACACGACATCGAGCACAGGTACCGAAGTCTAAATATCAAGGGTCGTCGTCGTCGTCTTTCACACACACACGAGCACGAGTATGGTAATAACTCCAAACACGTTCCAAAACACGAATAAATTGTTGATTGTCATGACAAGGGCAGACGGCGAGGATCGGGGAGACGGCAGGACACGGTCCACACGAGTCAAGGCCCCTCCTCGGCCGAAAAGTAAACTCACATCATGTGTAGGAATTAAACATCAAAACAGATCTAGAGTCCCCCCGTGGCTTGGAAACGTAACATATTTCCAGATCTAGACTTTCGTACCAGACTAGATGTCGTTCACGTTTGGAATAAAAAAGGTCAAGCATCGACCAACTCGAACCGAACACATTTCGGAACGATCAGTCGTACATTATCTCATTCCAGTTCCGATCGCTGTCGAAATCATTTTATTTAAGTACCGACGACGTTACAGTTAATTGCAGCCGCCGGTCGTACCGACGTCCCGATCCTGTGTTCGTCGACAATAAGCTTCGATAGTCATGTCACGCGTACCGCATGCAAGGGCACGTGAACTCGAAACAGGATGATCACCACTCGCAATGAGGCGTTTGACCTCGACAGAAACACTGCGACGATGTATATAACCTATTATGATTTTCACCGTATAATACAACCGGCGGGGGGGACTCCAAACACAAATAGCGACTTTTTTTTGTTGACAAAGCGTACGAGGGGTAATGATTACAGAAGGGGCCTAACTGAGAAGTGACCGAGGGTGTGCCAAGTGCGGTGGTGCGAAATAGCGAGGTACAAGCCATGCAAGGGGAATCAATGATGCGGGGGATAGTTTAGCATCTCGTGTAGGGCTAGCAGATCCAAGGATAGCAACGAAAAAATGGACGAAAGGAAACAAAAAAAAACGGAAATAGAAAGAAAGGACAAAAAAAAATCACGCGTATGAGGGGACCACACGGCACCGGGAAACTAATAGATGCCAAGGGGAGACAATGGGTCGAGACCCGAGGAAGGAGAACGCCGAGAGGGAACGCCACGGTGGTAGCGACAGCACGGCGGGCGAGTGCGCTACCACGGTCTTAGAGGTCGCTTGATACTCGCATGCTCGTTCTCACTCTCGTCGCTCTCTGGCGCGTGACGGCATGCGGAAAGGCGCGTGTCTGGACCGGCAGGCAGGGCCCCGTTCTTCCGGTGGTAGTCACCCTCGCTGCTCATCCGGTGGTAGTCCGCCGCACCGAGGTGGTGGGCATGCACACGGTAGTCCAGGTGATCAGATACATGCGGCGCCTGACCAGGTCCGTCCACCCGCCTCACGCGGCTTTTGAGCGTCGGAATAGGCCCCTCGGTTGATCGTGGGGTTGTGGGCGAGGCAGGTGATACCGCGCCGGCTGAGCTGCCCTCGTGCGAGGAACGCAGCGTGGGGCTGAACTCCGGTGACGCACATGCGGGATCATAGTGGGCCCTTGCACGCATGGAGTCACTCGACCACGATGCAGGTGTCGGAAATGATTGAGTGTGTCTATCGTATTATCAGCAGAAGGCTTCATCACGGGAGTAAATAACGCACCTCGCGGACACAGAGAACGAGCGGTGTCTTGCCCAACGGGCATCGCCCGCATCAGACGCTGCGTCGTCCATCTTTAGTCGCTCGAGGACAGCGGCGGAATCTTGCGACGATACGCCGCGCAGATCCTCGAGCGCCGATATAGGTGGTAGTGCATAGGATGGATTACTGACGTGGCGGGGCGGTGCGAGGGGTTGGATGGGTGGCAGCTTGATCTCATCGCCGGGGAATCTGCCGTTCGACCGTGAATCTGAGGCGGGATCATGAAGGGAGATGGACGGGATATCGAGAGACATGGACTCGCTAGAGGCTTTCCGGTGTGTTACCACGGAAGTCGGGTAGGGTGAATAGCGCGATCGCAGCGAGCGCTCGCGGACGAGTGGCGATGTGGATCCAGGGGATGGTTGCGGACCTCGTTGCATCGGAGAACTGGCACGTGCGTCGGGGAGTTGGCGAGGGGGCGGATAAGAATACGGCGCATTGTACATATGCGGAGAAGTGTCTTGGTCAGCGCGATGATAGGGTGCGGCGTGTTCGGAGGGTCCAGGCAGGACGGGAATGGTGGAGGACCAGGGTGGCTGAGAAAGCGAGGTCGATGATATAGGCGCTGCGGATTGATTTGTCCGACGAGGTCGCCGGCGCCCTGATGCGGTGGACACAACCTGGCCATAGCCAGCCTGATCGGGGGAGAGACAAGTGCCGGGGAACGTGGGGCTACGGAGAGGACGGTGAATTCCAAAGGACGAGGTGTGTAGGGGAGTCAACATTACCCAAAGAGAGGGACGAGGTCATCACGTATTGGCCATGCAACACTGGAGCGGGCAAATTAGGAGGCAAAGGGGGGAAATGAATAAGGTACACACCGTCGTGACAGGCGAAGAGCGACCTAACGAAGCGAGATGAGGGTGGAATGGATGGGATGGATGAGGGCGCTCACCTCGTAAGGCATCCAGGTTCCTTGTATTTTGAGATAGCCTCCGCGCACCCGACGGATGACGGGAGCCAAGTCGGGCTGGGAATCGATCATTTTGACGATGTCGGCTGAAAAGGGCTAAATGGGGAGGGGTAGGACATTACGCGGAGGGACGGACCTTTGGAGTTGCCGAGCGCTGGGGGAAGCGATGAGGACGGGTGGCGAGGAGAGGGGGAGGGACGTACCTTTCCAGATGCCGGTCCAGAGGATGTAGCCGTCATCGATGTCCATCATGATCCACTGGCCATTGAGTGGGTACTCATAGACGGGTCTGTTGAGGAGTGAGCAGGGATGGGAGAAGGGGAGGGAATGGCTGACATGTAGCCCCTTGGATCGTTGCTGGTGATGTACCTGCCCTTTGTGACCTGGTGATGTGGACTAGCATAGGGACGGAAGCGGGGGCCAGCTGGAGCGGGGACAGAGGAGGAAGAGGAGGAGGCAGAGGGATCCATGACAGAGGGTCTGATCAGGTGAGGGTATAAGTAAAGCGAATGTCGGAAAATGAAGACTCCGCGGCAAAATTAGTAGCGAAACGGTCTCGGGCCACGTCGACGAGGAAATGTCGCGTTTGTGACAGGTTTTGTGTGACATGGGCATCGAGTGTGACATAATCTCGGCAACCGCAGCATCACAGCAACAAAGCCAAATCGGGTAGCAACGTGAACGAAACTGGGTCACCGAAGGTCCCTGCTGTTCCCTCGGCACCGCCAAGATTTCAGATCCAGGCACCCACGCTGTCCCCCCTTCCGTTCGCGGGGCCTGATGCATCACGTGTACATCGGCCCGCCGTCCCGCCATCCCCACCGACACTAACAAGGTTCGCGACGCCACCCCCGGTTGAATCCTTCTTCCCAGGGAGTCACTGCGGCACACGCAGGGTCCCGGCCCATTCCGCACACTCCTCTCCCCCCCTCGCCATGCAGCCATGTTCATATCCCAGCATGGAAACAGGGGGGTCGCCGTCCGATAGTGTTTGGCATCGCCGTGAGAGTGCGGTGCACCCGTCCGTCCGTCGACGCGGGAGTGCAATATAACCCGATTCGGATTCGAAGCGGATAGCGGCGTGTGCCTCAAATTTGGAAGCGACGCACACCGTCGATCACCCTCGATGACACACCTTGTTTCCCAGCACACCCCCCTCTCATTCCCGTCCGTCGGCCATGAAATACAGTATGTATTCCGTCGGTACCGAATCCCACATCCCCCCTGCTCGCAACACGCTCGGAATAATCATTAGGCCATCGTCCCTTCGACAACCATACAGTATAATTTACCACACCGCTCCACACACGCATCCTACCAATCGGAGTTACTTCTCCCTGTGTCCATGGCCCTCACTCGCGAACCGACGGAGCACCTCCCGTACGTCTTCCCCGCCGTTGCTCGTCGTGTACACCACGTCGCTCAACTCGAACCCGTTGAACTCGCTCGCAGCACAGATCGTATACGCACCCATCTCGTGCCATCCGAGCCAGTCCCCAACTTGCAGCCCGCTTGGCAGCATCACCGACTTGCACACCTGGTCCATCGAATCACAGGTTGGCCCCCAAACGCTGCTCGCCGACATGGCCTCCGTCCCAGCCACATGGAACGACCCGTTCATGGACAGAACGTGTGGCGCCACCACCTGATGATCAAACATGATGCAGTTAAATGCACCGTACACCCCGTCGTTGATGTAGTCTGTATTTATAGCACGAGCCCCGTCATCAATAAAAAGTATCCACAAAGAAAGCACCACACTCACACATGACGCTGGGTTCTTCTGTTTTGGAGTTAGATCCACCTTCTTGCGCCGAAGAACCCTCGTTCATCGGCGCCCTCCGGGCAATGATATTTGTCGCGAGGCTGAATGCCCGAGACACGTAGTACCGTCCAGGCTCCGCAATCACCTTGATCCCTGTCCGGTCCGGAAAGTAGTGCTGAATGGCCTGCGTCAACACAGATGCTGCAGTCTCGAAACGTCTATCTTCAAATCCGCCCCCGACGTCTAGCAACGAAAATTGATACCCGACCTGCGACCCCATATCAAACGCATCACGTGCGCGTCGGACCGCATCTTCATAGATCGTCGGATCATAGCATCCGCTCCCGACGTGGAAACTCACACCGATCACATCCAGGTGGAGTTCCCGCGCTTTCGTCAACAGACGAGGTACCACTTCGAGCGGCGCCCCGAACTTGACACCGAAGCGACAGATGCTCTTGGAGTCGTCGGCGAGGATACGCACAATGAGTTTTGCCCCGGGGTGTGCACGTGCGATCTTGTACAACTCGTCCTCGTTGTCAAATGTCATCTTGTCCACGCCTACCTTGGCGGCGCTCCGAACGAACGACGTCGCCTTGCATGGGTTGGCGAACAAGATCCGACTGGGCTCTACCCCGCCCAGCGCCAATACCTTGGCGATCTCGCCGTTGGATGCGCAGTCAAAGCCCGCGCCCAACGCAGCCAGCAACCTCAACACGTACGGGTCTGGGTTGCACTTGACGGCTGTCACGACGCCCGTGAGTAGCAGAGCGAGACCGACAAAGCAGATTACAGACCGTAAAAGGGCTCAATGCCAGGCATGCACTGAAGCCAGCGTTGGTGTTGACGGTACACTTGGCCGAGATCGGCAACAAAGAACGCTTTCTCAGCGTTGATCCTGTTTTCGGCCGCCTTGCGTGAGGCGTTCATGATTCCGTTCCTAAGATGGACATCGGGGTGTCCTCGGAGGAGCGGCGGGAG
Source organism: Lanmaoa pseudosensibilis (assembly GCA_038092875.1). NCBI lineage: Eukaryota > Fungi > Basidiomycota > Agaricomycetes > Boletales > Boletaceae > Lanmaoa > Lanmaoa pseudosensibilis. Next base: position 18,881 of record JBBPRF010000288.1, read on the forward strand.
GGATGCAAAGATCTTCTCAGCCTCTCCCTCATCCGCCGTCGAATCAGATTTTTCGTGAATCAAAGAAGGGTTCTCCAGTCGGTCTAAGCCTGGTGTATCGCGAAATCCCGGGGAACCTGGGAAAGACACGGGTGCTTGGAAATCAACGGGTGTCGCTGGAGGGAGTATATCGACGCAAGACATTGTTTTTGTGTCAGGGAAAACCAAGGGGTCTATCGTGTCTACACGGCAACGATGGATTTTTTCGAAAAAAGGTATGTTCACGCGCTTGAGTTTTGAAAACTTTGAATTACCAAACCAGAATCGCCACGGTTGCGGAGGTGCCGGGCTAGCCAGGTCGGTAATAGATGGGGTTTACTACAGCAGAAGGATCCTCGCCTCAAACAGCGAGGAAAAGGTCAAGGGGAAAAAAATCAAGAGTTGAAACAGGCAAGAGTATCAGAGAGCAAAGAAGATTGCAGAGAGTAGAAAGTCGCTGTCAAGGAGGTTCACCTGTGTCGAGAATGAGAAGAGAGGAGGGTGGTGAGAGGCTTTTAAGACATACCGCGAACGGACGACCACCTGAAATTGGGCCAATCGATGAGCGCAGGTGAGAGGAAGGGGATAACCGGGATGAAGGGCTCACTCGAGGGTCAGCAAGCGGAGATCGTTGTTCCTTTCCTGATCAGTAATGGTGGCACTGAGGGTCTCTGGAGGTCGCAGGGACGCTCTAGGGCAAGTACATACGACGACCACCGAGTTATTTGCGATTTGCGAACGCGTAGCAAAAAGGTAGGTTTTCGGAGTCGGTCTTTTCTTTTACAAGAATGGATCAAAATTTTTGACCGATGAGGATCGATGATTATTATGTAAACAGCGTGGTCGTCTCCATTCCTCGCTGCCAGCGCCACCACCTCACACAACGCCGACGCTCTCCATGAGGCTGCGCAGTCATATGTATATAAGAACCAGACATCGCCTTTAACAACGCCCCAGCAGGGCCAACTGGATAGAACGCAATATCCCCTCACACACACCCACCAGGACCTATACATAGCGCCTCCCCACTCGAGAATCCTCAAGACGCCCACAAGTTCCGCTCCGATCCCGTATATGGACCATGTCAAATGGCAATGATTCCCTTCCCGGGGCATCCTGCCATCACATGCGGGTTTTCTGGATTCTGCGCAGCCTCGTTGTGCGGCATGCAACATGTTCCGACTCGAAACACACGACCCACGCACCCCCTCCATGATACTCGGGTCTCGTTTAGAACGTGGTCATCTCATCATTTCCGAGTGTCCCACAACACGCCCCTTTTGAGTCGCAAGTTCCTCCCGCCAACGATGCACGACCGTTCATTAGATCGAGAATCTTGGCGTGCGTGGATGGAGTGTTGCAATCCCTTCAGCATCATTGCCGCGGAAGGTTCCTCGACAATGGAGATGATTGCCATCGCCGTTCGGGAGAATGAAACGCCTAGAAAATATCGCCGCATTGCGCTCGATTGGCCAACCGAAACGAGGGACAGTGATAGATGAAAAGTGTGTGTACCAATACTGCCGAGGGTGTTGAGCTCAAGGGCAGGACAACACGAGGGGCGTTCGTTACCGTCAACTGGCCCCTTCCTTCCCCCGAGAATGCGCATTTGGAAGGTTTGCCATCGAAAGCCCATACAGCATCGTGTGTGTAAGGAAGACCCCTGTTCTCGTCATCCAATTCTATTGTATATCCCCCGTTGTCTGCCTGGTCGGAAGAACCGTTTAAGTAATTCCGTACCGACTCCATAATCTAACTGACTTAACCACCCCAACGGACCAGATTGATCAAGGGCCGGTTCATCAACAAATGGTGACCCTCAAAATTTCATTCCTCTTTTTGTGTTGCCACTCGCCCTTTTCATGTATCCTAGATAGGAATCGTGAGGACCCTCATGAGGTTGGGTGTGAATCGCACATTCGCTCGCCGGAGCGTCACGTCAACATGAACTTTAAACATACTCGCTCAGGTTCCTGCTTACTTTGCCAAATTTTCTGTCCCCCACGCGGCTCTTTCCGGGGTACCATAAAAACAATAATATTCCCCCCATCAAACTCGATGCGGCCGTAGGCACAGCCATCAGAACTTATTGTCTATCTTGGTATTTATCTTGCCGGCATTTCGATCGGGAAGCCGCGTCAATAGATGAACCACCCCCTGGCGCCGTTCTCGAGGCTCGAGCAGTATATGCTACATATTCGCGGGAAGAGGGGGACCTTGGATACAACCATGCCTACTTTTTTACATCCCAACCGATCACGCCGTCATGTTGCGAACTGGACAGATAAATAGGATCTCCGCGTGTCGTCTTGTTCACTTGATCCTCCGTCCACGCGCGATCAGAAGCAACTATCAAGCGTGCTGCTTATTGATTCGAGCGAGGGAAAAATGCAAAAGTTCCGAGAAAAATACCCTCCGTGTCGCGTAAGGGCTTACGATGGGGGTGCCTCAGAGGCTTCTTTGAAGACGGCAAACCCGGCCAGGGCAGATTATCTCGTTCACTGACCTTTGTTCGCATATCAGACTCTGGGATCAAACCGTGGCGAGGCGCGCTGAAAATGATATTATAGATGATCCATTGTATTCGGTGACTAAATTAGCGATAGTGGTCCCTGTGATCACAAGTATTCTGCTCAAGTGAGACACTTGGCAGGAGCATGTCGCTTGACACACCGGGTCCCATGTGGGAAAATAACGCACCGGCGAGCGCACCGGGTCGCACTCTCGTCTCGTAATGCTGTCAACCGGTACGCGCAGGCGTAGTACCACGCCACTGTTTGCCTCGGTCAGCATGCGTCACTCGTCACATAAGTATCCGACGCGCAGGGCAATTTACGTTGCGAAGAAGTCAAGGCAACAAGGGAAACTCTCGTAACGAGGTCCTTTGGAACCGGGAGTGTTCCTTGCCAAATCGCCATCTCAAAACACGGCGGGCTGTACTCAATAATTACATAAGTAGTTGTAATTATAATCATTATACGCTGTTGCGGCGCGGTTGGTCCCGGTATATGTCACCCGTAATGATGGCTTGGGAATGGCAGATCGCATCCCAACGGCGCAACAAAGACGGCAGAGGCTGGTATTGGCAAGGGTGTGAATGCGACGCTGGCACGATCAATTCCGCGGATACGGCGTGGTGGACGTGCGGTGATGTGGTGGTGTCTAACGATCCCACTCTATCAACCCCCCCAGAGGCAGATGTTGAACGACTACGCGTTTGCCTAAAACCTCGGCCTACAGTAGCAGATCAGTGTGAATACGATTGGGAGGCGAGACGCGTGCTGTTAACTTGCCTGGTACATTTCGAATAAGCCTTTGTTCACCTTGGCCCAGCTCTGCACATGTGTCGCGATCGAGTGCAACTGAGATGAGTGCTCAAAGAACGGGCCATACTTCACTTGATGGATCCTTGCGATCGCCATGAAATACAGATTGTCAAAGCTGTCGATGGGATGCGCATCTTTGGCGAGTTTGACGCCGAGGACAGCGTTGACGGGTATCGTCGTCTGATCTAGCAAACAGAAGGCGTTACCTGGACTGACGTGAGCGTACGATGAGAAAGGCGTACCTCGGAGTTGCCCGCTCCCGAATATGTACGGGAGGAAACTGTAGTCATCTAACCCCCACACACCATGGCTCCCGGCCGGCTCGAGCTTGTATGTGTCTTGCAACCGCCAACACAGGCGGAGGTAGCGCACAAAGACACGGAGGACGAGGGCGCGTTCGTCGGGTGGGTGTGGGTGGACAACACGGAGGAGCGCGAGGGCGCAGAGGAAGAGGCCAAAGGCAGTTTCATGGCCGGTACCGTAGTCGAGACGACGGAAGTTACCAAACGATTCGAGAAAGTAGGGCTTGAGGAGGCGGAGGGCAGGGGCGTGGGTGGGGCCGAGGAAAGTGCCTAAGAGGTGGTCGGATTCCTACAAGGGGGGTGAGCGTTACGCAGTCGTATACGTTTGCGATGCGTATCAGATGGGGTGATACCTACCTTGATGAGGCGGTCACCCCAGTAGTCTCTGAAGGTTGGGTTCCCGAAGCGCGGGGTCGCTGTTCCAGGTTTTGGGGGTGGCGACACGTCAATCCACTTGTCGAGCGTGTCGAGAAGAGTGAGGAGGTCGGTGATGACCTAACAGGCATGTGCATTGAGGACCAGATGGTCACGGTGGAGGAAGTACATGTGCCTCTACCTGGCTGTAACCCCCCAGCGCATCATCTGAGTCGGACGCGCATGGTACGGTGTATCCGACGACGGATTCGTTCAATCGGCGCAGGAACAGTTGATAATCAAGATACCCCATCGTGTGCTTCCAATAAGCGACGTCCTCGTCATAACGGATTTTCTGCTCAGGTGGCTTGACAGTGTTGACGAGGTCGGGTAATGGAATTTGGCGCAGATCCAGCAATGTGGACCGGGTAGTCATGACAGTACTAGTGATATTTTTCGGTGGTTCATTCAGCAGAGCAGATCTCTTTGTTTGTAGATAAGTTGGTCTCGCGATCCGAATATAATAAGTCTGACAGTGATCAGTTCTGATTGTAAAGCAGTGGCAGTGGCCAAAACAGGGGCAAAGTCATATGACTTGATGATGTAATACGCGTTTCAATGATGGGATTCCGGAACGCGTCCGTGGACGACACCTCTTTCTGACTCTTACTTGCTCGCTGCCTGACCCTGTCGTTCAGCACACCAGTAAAGACGGACACGATCCCCAAACCATGCCACCTTTTGATGACTGGAACGTGATTGATGACGAGGAAGAAGAACTACAAGACACCTCGGTCAGTCTGCTGGTTTTGTGCGCTCTACCGAGTAACCCCTATTCCGTAGTTCTTTGAAGGAAAACGGGATGTGATCCTGTTTTGCATCGATTGTTCCGACTCTATGCACGAGCTCCGAGATGATCCCATATACGAAAATGTGCAGACGTCCCACCTCCTGGCAGCCCTCAACGCCGCCATGCAAATCCAGAAAAAGAAGGTGATTGTCGGTCCAAACGACTCTGTTGGGATATTACTTTTCAATACGGTGAGATTGTGTCGACGTCGTTTTCTGACGAGGTGCTCAACGGTGCGGTTTAACCCAGACACGACCCAGCGAAGTCAAGGGTTATGCTTCAGAGATTAAGAAAAACTCTTTTGTCTACCAGCAAATTGCACCTATAAGTGCACCGACGATACAAGAACTAATTCGCTTGATCGATGGTATATATGTTTTCTTCCGGTGACGTCAAATTGTTAAATGATTCGTTCTCAAGAGGCCAGAGAGGAACCTGGTCTGCTCCGGAACACCTTCCCTCCTATTCAAGGAAAAAAGATGCCCATGGGTGATGTGTTCACGAGCTGTAACTGGGTCATGCGCGATGGGTTGTGCAACGTTCGTTTCGCGTGACGGGATACTTGACTAACTGCTTCCAGTGCACCCAAGACAGCGTCAAAGCGCGTGTTCTTGATCACGGACGACGACAACCCGCATCCGAACAGCAAGCAGTTACTCACTTCTTCCAAGACAACTCTCATCGTTTGTTGCTTGTGCACATGGTTTTGCAGAGTTATTTGACCACGTGACAGGACCTTATCCAAGCCGGCGTGCAAATCGAGCCGTTTTTTATTTCCACTGCAGAAAAGCCATTTGATCCAACAAAGTTTTACTCCGTCCGTTTTAAAACCCTTTTCGCTGGATGACCCGTGCGACTGAAACTTAAACGTGACAGTCTGTTTTACCGTCCAACACCCTCGGCGAAGATGAAGGCGACGAGGATGAGGGGATGCTCCCAGCATCTATTTCAGTCACAAGAATTGATGACCTCCTTTCTCAGATGCGATTTCACGAGGTCCCAAAGCGTGCCCTGTTTAGCATTCCGTTTGAACTCGGCAAAGGGTTCGTTATCGGCGTAAAGGGGTAAGTTTCTCACCAATCCCTCGGAGTGTCGGACAGTGCCTCAGCGCCCTTCAGGTATAGTTTAATAACTGAACAAAAGAAAGGGTCGTATAAGTACTTTATTGACCTCGGAGACAGGATGGAGGTCGCAAATAGCCGAACGGTCTATCTCGACGAGGTTCCTTTCGTACTCTACGGCCATGCAACGAGTCCCTGACCTCCCACACTCTGATAGGATCAACAAGTGGAGGTAGACCGCCCCAAAATAGTATTTGGCGGGAAGTTAGGCACCGGTACGGCAGATGTGGGCGATGAAGATGAGGAAATGAGCTTGTCAATGACAAGGGCGGTGAAATCTGGCCACAGAGTAAAGTATCCCCGTTTTGGCACGACACGGCACTGAATGATGTCTATACAGCCATTTTATACTGCGGATGAGGTCCGGTCTTTCCGTACTTTCGACCTTGAACCTGGTAATGCCTACTTTAGCCTCCGTTGTATCACATGCCCATATTCTCGTCTCTCTAGGTATCAAACTTCTGGGCTTTAAAAACAAGTCTGAGATTGCATTCGAGGACAATGTCAAACATGCCTTATTCATTTATCCAGACGAGCTGGTAAAGGTTCAATGCTACGTGCACCGTTTCCTGTCTAAGCCCCCTGTCATAGAAATACTCTGGGAGTAAACGCACCTTTAGTGCTCTTCTGCAGAAGATGCTAGAGAAGGACAAGATTGGATTGGTCCTCACCCTAGTCCGGCGCAATGCTACCCCCGTTTTCTGCGCCCTCGTGCCACAGGTGGATGATGTCTAGCTTGTTCTCTAGATCGCTCACCTTGGAACCTATTGCTAGGCCGAAACAGTAGAAGAGGGTGGATGGAGTAAACCTGCCGGATTCCATCTAATCTTTATGCCCTTTGCCGACGACATCCGCGCTGCACCCATTACCGAAGCGTTCAGAGGCACGTCAACTCATTCTCTAAATCTTGGTTGCTCATGTTCCTCTGGCATTAGCTACGGAAGATGCCAAGGATGCTGCGAGAGCTTGGATTGACAAGTTGTGTGTCAAGAACGGTGCATATCCTCCAGACTCGTATCTGAATCCCGGTGTGTATATGTCACCTCATTTATGTGTTGTTCCCTCAATCAGTCCTTTAGCGCTCGCGTACCATAATGCTCAACTCCAGGCAAGCGCCTTCCGGGAAGAGTTCGATACGGAAGCGTTCGAAGATCTGACCCGACCCAAGTACGATATGATTCACAAGGTTTGGCAATTTCTTTTATTCTTCGCGAAGTTAATGGACGTGTCGCACAGCGCGCAGGAGCACTGCTAAAAGAATGGAAAAAAGTACTGACAACCGACGAGAATTACAACGCCGTCCTTGCGACGACTGGAACGAAGAGAAAGGCTGTTCGTCGCCAAGCTCGAATCTAGTATATATCGTGCTGACGACGGTGACTTTTTTTTGTTCCTTAGGACGTCTCAGTTGACGAAGCGGACCTTCGGAGTAAGTATGCCGAGGGAACGCTGGACAAAGTGAGTCGAGTGCCAGATCATCCGAGTTCTTGGCGGATTCTAATTCAGAGCGATCATGATCGTGACAGCTTCGGGTCGATCAGCTTAAAGTACGTATTCCCCTGTATAGCCGAAGTACGTGTGTCGTTGCTCACTGAGACACCACAGGAGGTGCTCAAAAACAAGGGTTTACCGACGTCGGGGAGGAAGGCCGATCTCATCGAGCGCGTGGGCGAGTGGTTAGACAGGCACTGATTTGGGTTCATTGCAAGGACGTATCCGCCGATTATGAGACGTTTGGCGTGGGCTGTACAGTTCGTACTGGTTCATATCGCTGTACCTGTTGGTTTCGTGAATGTTTTTGATCGGCATGTGGCCGTATTCTTCAAGGACGTCTTCGGGTAATTGCCGTATTTGTGCCATCGAGGATTTAGGGTCGGTCGTGGTTGTATTTCCATTCAGCATCAAATTCCTGAAGATTACGCATAGATACAACCATACACACGTCAAAGAGAATTGCGGCGTAGACGACCTAGTATGGTCCTTCTCATTCATTGAGGTCGTAAAGGGGGGAGATGGATATTATGTGCATGCACCGTCATTCACCCAGACACCAGCATTTCCTTTGGTATATAGTAAGAAACACACAGTATCCCGAGGGAAAGAAGAGCCTACCGCCCGGTGTAGAAGCCTGATTCCAGTAGCTCGCGGTCCAGAGGTAACCACTAGGATGTGTGAAGAATGGACGATTCAGGGATAGTCATAGAATAACTCACTTGTATGTCACTTCGTCTCCGCCCTCATACTACGGAACAATGGAATAAGCAGGACACGTATAGATATAGCCCAGCGGGACTCACTGCAACACTGCTCTGCCACGCAGCGATGTTAGCGCAGTTACCTGTGCCCGTTGGTGCTGTGCTTGTGGGAGTTGCACCTGTAGCAGTAGAGGTCGCGGTAGTACTCGGCAGCGGAGGGGCCGGCCAGGTGTTTCCACGCACGGCAATGATCCAGGCAGAGGCGGCATCAGGATACTACCAAACAAACATACACATCAGTTCGAGCTTGTTCCGTGCCGCAGTGAGAAACATACCTCCCAAACCATCACTCCGGCATCTATACAAGTTAGTGAGTTTGGTGGTTTATTTGGACGTTGGGCCGTATTTTAGACGCACCCCATTGAGCAGCATAAGCCTCAGCGACACACGAAGCAAGGAGTGTAGTGTTCATGTACCCGTTGTTCGCGTCTGCAGTGGTGGCTGGTTTACCGATGACAAGCTTGTCCAGAGTGACGCCGTTTGCAGAGATTTGGAATATGGCAGATTCGGGCCAGGTCGAAGAAGAGTTGTAGAGAAGGCCTTCGCATGTCGTATATTCCGTTGTTCCCTCTGCGAGGTAACATTTCAGGATCCCAATTTAATTCGAGCTTGGTTAGCTGGGACACTTACGGTTGTAGAACTAAGAAAACGGTTTGGCCGTCTAGAATCCAGAATGTTCTCGAAACTATCAATCATGGAACTTACTTGGATGTTGTACTAGCGACAAAACGGTCAGAGAAGGTCGTGTTAGCGCATCACGGCAATTGCTTACCCAGTCAATCATGGAACCCACAGCTTGGTTGACCCAAAGGTACCCTCCTCCCCCCCATATACCAGCAGAGAACCTTGTCAACATTCAGGTGTATGTACCTGTGTCTGCCGAGTGGACTACTTACCACGGAGCGACGGCTGTGACACATAGGTTAATGGATATCCTAATCGAGTCGTTGACGACTCACGAGCATGGGTGAGAATATACTGTCCCTGAGGAAGCTGCGTTCGGAGCTGCGTAGTGAAGTTTCCAAGCCATTGTTCAGCAGATCCAGTGCCACTGTCAAATGCAGCAAAGTCCTGGTATAGCATACGAAATTGTCAATTAGTAACACAAACGGAAACCAGTTCAAGAAATACCTCATAGTCAATATCAACACCCTGGAGACTGTACTCGAGAGCCCAGGCAGCCATAGTGTTGGCCGTAGTGATAGGATTATCACCCGACGTCGTCGGTGTGTCGGTAGACCCAAAAAGGGACACGATCAGCGATATTCCAGCTGCGTTGTACTCATCCAGAATAGTCGTACGCTCGCTGGCTGTAAGCTCTTGCCATGCAAGCGCTTCATCGGCTGCACCCGATGTCAACAAGAATGAAAGGGCACTAATAAGTTCATTGATGTTCATGCGAATATGATCCCAGAAAGTGAAAAGCACTCACAATACATTGAAGCCCTGCAACGCAAGAGTTAGTAAGTGCATATTGTAGGAAAACTTCGCTCACATTGATCTCCGCCACTGTGGGTTCGGTGGAGACATACTTATCGCTGTAGATTACGAAATGGGGTGCGGCAGGTGTGGCCCGCCTCAGGACATTACGAGCCGCAGGAGTCAGACTTCTGAGGTTATCCACAAGCGAAGCAGTTTGCACTGATCTGAAAAAGGTACAGGCAGCGAGGGATACAGTCAGGGCGGAGCGCAGAAACACCATAGTCTAGACAGTGCAAGGAGACAGAGATGAGGTACGAGCGAGTAGCTGACCCGACACATGACATCTCCCTGCGTTATATACCGGAGATGCCGTCGGTAGTGCATCTGATAACAAACATGGACGACGGGTCGAAGATGAGATTGGTCAAAGCTGCCGCTGGGAATAGATATGATCACATTGGGATGTTGGTTCCATAAGACACACATGGTTCCGCATCTCTGTGAAGCAAGTCTCGCGAGTGAGTCCAAAGATAGACTTTTACGATCGCAGGTGATAACTTACACAAGATAACAACTATCCCAAACCGAATGGTTGTCGTTGCTAATGGATCCGGGTCGACTTACTCAGGAAGGACTTCATGGTCGCATGATAGAGTTCCAGAGGATGGCGAAATAGAAGTAATACAACAAGAATTTTTCTCGGATGTGAGAAGCTAAATCGCGAGTCCAAAAGAATTTCCGTTGCGTCGTCAGAGGGTGCCATACGGAGGGATGCCTCATCGAGAACCTGTGACAGAAATACTGCTTGTGGTCCTCAAACTATGTCTGGTGTTGAACTTGGATAAGGTGTAAGTAGCATGTGAGGTGCAGGCATTGCTGTTTTCAGCGCTCGTGTCCTCAGGTATCAAGTTCTGATCAGATGGAAACTCAACACAGAGGGTATCTGTCAAAGACGGTCTTGTGTCTTTCGGACCCGGATGTGCGTATCGCAAAGCAATACGGCACCAGAAACTTTTGAAACGGCACATTAGCGATTGGGGGAACAAAATCGAAAATTGAACTCTTACCACAGATCTCGAACCTATGTTTGAAAGTCACACCGGCAAACATCAACATGCCTGAGGACTAATGAGAGTACTTGAATAGAAATGCGAATCCGTCGCAGACTAACTAACTGTCTTTCAAAGTATCGTGTAAATTTTGCCAGTAAACTTACCTAAATATGCTGCCAAACTTCAAGAAGGCATCGCACCCCGAACATTCTGTCGCACTCGAAGCGTCCAGCTTGCTTTTCATACTGCAAAGGTCGATTCCTTTAATTTATAGCAGGCCTCGAGGCAACGCCGTGTGTATGATGAATGGAATGAGAAATTCAACCTCAAAGCAGGTGACGCATTAATGTATGCATGACACGTGCCATAACGGCGGGCCAATAGTGACTTTGAACGTTGGCTGTGTAGTTTTCTTTTCTTCCTCGCCATGGACACAGCAAACACCGCAGGTTAAGCATGATGCATATCCTTCGTCATAATAAATACACTGGAGGTACCCATAATTCTGCAGACAATAATGTTACACGACGAGCTCAACCCACGACCTCTAAGCCAGTTTCCTTCCCGCCTCAAGGACGACTTCCCCCGTTTTCCCAGTGCATATGCTCAGGGTTAGCCGTACTGCCGAACTTCACTTGTGCATCCAGGTACTTCATGTAACATTCTGTTTCGGGCATCTGCTGAAGGAGGACTAAGTCTTGCATAGTCTTACCGAGCGTAGGATACGGCTCTAAAAACGGATACGTGGTTGTATCAACTCCAGCAGCATAGATGCGCAGACAGCAGTCATCGTCGTCCCGCTCTGGGAAGGCAACGGTGAACGATGCTGGTTGACCAAGGTCAGCCAAGATAGCGATATAAGGGAGCCCTCCTTTGCTGCCCAGATTTTGGTTCCTTCGAGTGATGCCGTGCAAAACATCTTTGGAATCCGTCGATTTCTGAGCCTCATCGGATATGAAAATTTGCGACATTCCTGATCCCACGGAGGCTGTTCCAGGGTCGCCTTTGAAATAGATCGGTATCACCTTGTCGATGAAAGGCTGTTGGTGGCAGCATTGCACTGTGCTCGTTTTCTGCAAGTGATGTTGTGTCCACTCCTCCAATCTGCATGGGGAGTCGTTGGACTCAGAGTTATGATATGAAGCAAGAATTCTGAAGACCGACCCCAGTTCATCCCCCCGATGTGACTCAGGGATGTTTGTATCCATGCATACCCAGTGAGAGAAATTCAGATATGCATTCTTGAACATTTTGCATGTGTTACGATTCGTCTCGGACTACCTTTTCTTTTCCTAATCTTCATTAGCTATATGCTATATTCTTACGAGTCGCTCATTCGACTCTCGCCTCGTACGCTTTCTTTTCACTTCGTCTCACGTGACCTTATCCAGTCGGCTATTGCCGTTTCCATCACGTGACTCCACAGTCTGCAGTCATGACGCTATCGACTGCGTATTTCATCTCCACTCTTCCATTTGTAATTCTAATGATGCATTGTCTTCTCATTGGCTACCGATATTATACGACGCATCACCCTTTTCCACTTACCATACTTAGTTCCCTTTTCTCATGGTCCGTGCGCGGATCCCTTACATATAAATACCTGCGCTCTTGCAGTAGAGATTCCCTAGCTTAGACCTCCCTTGTCTTACCTAGTAATCTCTGCAATCGACAAGGTCCTTGTACCTTCAATCCTTCATCCCTTGTCTCCCTTCGCCCGCTACGCGTTCGTCTTTACGACCGTAGATCCCTTGAACCCGAGGACGGTCGGTATTACCTTAGTGCATCCGTACTCCGTGCCTACGTCGTCACTTCGTGCCCGATCACTGGACGACTCACTTTGCCACTTGGTCACTTCGCGTGCCAGTGGATTCCCCTGCGCCACGTGACTGCTTACACATCCGTGGAATACACTCGAATCTTCGACACTTAGGACCTCCCTACGCCTTCAAGGGCTACGTCCGATCCTACCTGGGTCGAGCGTAACAAAAGGTCTAAGCTCTCTTTGACCGGCTACTCCCACGTAAGCCGCCACCATTTCTCACCGACTCTCTTCCGATCCCTGTTGGCGACCTCGTCGCCCCGCACCCCCGCCTGACTCCACCTCTGAGGATACCACCGAGGAGGACGACCGTCCCTTTGATCTCTTCGCTTCCGACCTCACCCTACCCTCACAAGAAGAATCGCTTGAAGACACCCAGTTATCTCACCAGCTCTCCCACTCGCTCTCCATCCCTCGTGAACCCACTCCTCCGTCCCCTACCCCTGTACAACGTTCTCCTCTCTTCCAACTCCCTTCCCCACATGCACCACCGCCGAAATCTACCATGTCCTCGAAACCCGTTGAACTTCGCCTCGGAGCGCCCAAGGCCTTCGATGGATCCTATGACCGAGCCGTTGAATGGCTCAACACCGTAGAAACCTACCTTTTGGTTAATGTCGACGTGTACAACACCGATGCCAAGAAGGTCGCCTTCGCCCTCTCGCATATGACAGAGGGATCCGCACACACATGGGCCGGAACATTCCGCCAAACCGCCTTGACCCAGACCCCGGCTAACCTCGGGACCTTCCCTGACTTCAAAATGGCCTTCAAAAAGGCGTTTGAACACCACGATACCGTCGGCAATGCCGTTGCATGGCTCTTCA
>JBBPRF010000289.1:0-32203 GCA_038092875.1 Lanmaoa pseudosensibilis
AGTAACTGCAAGCATCGCTCGTGCAGCCTTCCTGTATACGACGATCAGCATGTGTTTTGGTGTCCTGAACGTTCGCGCTGATCAGACGTTATGTACCTTTTTTCGGGATGGCGAAGAGTAAACGACCGTTGAGCGCTTCGACGTCTGACGGCGACATTCAGACGACCCCAGATAGACTAGATTGCTGAGACTCACTCATACAGACACGGTTCAAGTAGCCCTCGATATGATGTAGGAAGATGGGCCACGTGCATGAGTCATCGAGACATCGCGACTGTACACATTTACCAAAATTGGATCGCCTAAGTCACTGGCCACGTTCGCGTCCGGACCGCGGGAAACGCAAGCCCGAGTGCAGTACGACAAGTGGAACTATAGCTTCGATATATATCGTGTCGGTCACCATAGTGCAACACGAGTCCGCTCATCATCTAAATCTGCCTCAGCGAAATGCAAAGCCATCGCTGGATGGCCATCATGGCACAATTCAGGGAATATAGCGGTTCCTAATGTCTGCCAATCCGCTGGCCACACACCCATATGCCAACGTGCCCCTCCCTGAGCACGCGTCTCATCACTGCCACCCGATGAGTCTCCGTATCTTATGTCCAAAGCCTTATGTCCGCCGATGTCCAAGTAATCAAAACACCTCCGCGCGAATCGATCTCACCAATCGCAGCGCATCGCCTTTGAGCCCACAGTAGTCCCGGATTCCATTTGGATTTGCAGCTACGGCCTCTTCGTCCCATACGTAGAAATTCACCTCGCTCGTGAGCACTTGAACGAAGATATGATAAGCCGGATCGATAGACTGGAATTCTCATTTGACGTGGTGGAGTAAGTGGACCGATCAATGACTTGGACATTTCTCCGATAGCCTGGTGGTTGCCCTTGTCAAGGTTTCGTGCGCCGTCCAGTCAACGCCGTCGACGAGCATCAGGCACTCGCAGTGGCATAGTAATGAAATATGAAATGTCCTTTCAGGCTTAGAGAGCATGGAGATGTCTGCTTCTGGGAAATGGAGACAACCCTCAACCACACTAGGAGAAATTCCGGAGATATCATGTCACAGATAAACTGCCTCAGCCATGATGTAGATAAGAGAAGACGTACGTAAAGCTGGTAGCTGACGGGATTAAGCCAAGCGCAGGAGTGCGAGCGGGAGCTGCAAGCAATCGCCAAGGCAGAGGAGGAGCCTTTAAGTAGTGTTAGCGCGGGGATACTTTGGCAAGATCTGCTCGCGACGGAAGGCGGCTGGTAACGAACTGACCACCGTGTGCGTGCGATTTTACGAAGACCTGCCAAACAGTGGAGCCTCAAGGAACGAGAGCAGACTATATTTACATGCACCTGGAACAGAAGAAACAAACCTTCTATGCGCCTCCCAGGCTCATCGGCATAATCGCAGTGACCCGATATCAATGGAGGTCAAGAGTGACTTGCTCGTACGTCCGGGAAATGTCATCGAACGATTCAACCAGAGCGGCGGTGACCCGACTACTGCGACGATGTACTAGCATGTACTTTGAGTTTGATTTCCTCGGGAGTTCCTTACACCGGAGAGGTCACACGACCGACAGACGGTGCAGACACGCCCCCAGACGTATCTTCTCCTAGAGTTCCTGCAGGTTTCATGTCTCAGGGAAGGGGAGGGTTTCTGTGGTTGAGATCGCCGTTAGAGGCAGTATTTCCGAGGAGTATCATCCATTTAAGCGCAGGACAAATGCACTGAAAAGGCTATGTTTGCAGAGAGTGCACCGGGAGAAACTCTGACGGACCGTGTACTATTCCAAAAGGAGAATTGATGGGGCATGAATCACTCCGGAGAGTCTTCGGATTATGTGCGATGATTTGGATGCCGAAAAAGGAAATTGGCTCGGAGTAATTGTGACATTCAAACTCCGACAGGCGTGGTTCGATTGGACGTTCAAATGCTTCGAGTGACGCGGCCCACAGCGGTGAACTATATACATATCCTAACTGAACTGTAGCATCCTTACACGCCGCTCTCATGCCCGACATGGACTCTATCGCTCTCCCAATCCAGAGACAATTCAATCCTTACTCGGACAACGGCGGCACCATCCTCGCAATTGCTGGCGCTGACTTTGCCGTCATCGCGGGCGACACGAGACAGAGCGAGGGATACAGCATCCAGACGCGATATGCCCCAAAGGTCTTTCGATTGTACGCGTCGCTTTTCCTCTCATGGTCTACGTCTGCCCACACCCCCAACAGGACAGATCGTGCTGTTCTCGCCGTGAATGGCTTTGCAGCAGACGGAAACATGTTTGTCAAGAAAGTAAAGCAGCGTCTAGAAGTATGAACACGTTCCTGGTCCTCCACCGTACCCTTACCCTCCTTCTTTATAGTGGTATCGCCATGCCCACTCAAAAGACATGCCCCTTCGTGCCATCGCACGATTGATTCAAACGATGCTTTACGCCCGACGATTCTTTCCCTATTACGTGTACAACATATTAGGTGGCATCGAAGAAGATGGTTCGTCAAACATGTGCTCCCTCCCCTCCCCTCTCATCCCATAAGGTCAGGCACCGGTGCGGTTTACTCGTTCGATCCCGTTGGCTCGTACGAGCGTGAGGCATGCCGTGCAGCAGGCGCTGCACAATCCTTAGTACAGCCATTTTTGGACAATCAGGCATGTAAAACCCCCTTTCTTTCCGATCCACATCTCCGGTCCTTTACCGATGTGGGCCCGTCCACCACCCTCATTTTTGACGCCCACGACACTGTAGATCTACTTTAAGAACCAGCAACCAGCACCGGGCACGTCGCATCCGGTACACTTGCCTCTCCCGACTGTCTTGTCGATAGTCATTGATTCATTCACGAGCGCAACTGAGCGCCACATCGAGGTCTGGCGTTCCTGATCCTTGTCCTTGCCTAATTCTAATTTTACCTCTCCAGGTCGGTGATGGCCTCGAAATGTATATCGTGCTTGCCAAGGGTCGTGGTGTGCAAGGTTTGGAGGGCGTCCGAGGCGCACAGGAACTCTCGGTAACCGATGATGGCGAGCGTGTCTTTGTTGTTCAGAGAGATCTGAAGAAGGATTGAAAAAGTTAACAATGTAGTCTGCAAGTGAGCAATGAGCCATTTCTGGCTCTTGAAATATTAGATCCATGCCCACTGTAAGTGGCACGAGTTTTGCGAGAATCCTCGATGAGAACTATAGTTGTATCGTATACGCTAACTATAGACTCATCTTGATCTACTTTTTCAATCCGCAGCAAGTCTCAGCTCGTTAGTTAGAACGTAGCTTGCGTTAGCATCCGGCTCGGTACAATTGCGGCATGAAGTCAAACAGCCGACTTGACGGCGCGCATCAAACCACGGGGTTAACCAGGATTAACCACTAACCCTACCAAAGACTGCAATGTACATATCGCCGACGTGGAGATACAACCTCACAGGGATGATGCTGGTTGCTGTGAAAAAAAAATTGCGAAAAAAGACCCGGCGTAGTTGGACAGAAACGCAACGGTCTGAACAACAAGGGAGCAAGTAAACAAAGACAAACACAGTACTCCCTTCTCATCACCGTCGTCGTTGTTAGCGTCCGCCTCTCCGCCGTGCCAGCAAAGCTCCCCTTCCTTTGCCCCCTCCTCCATCCTGCAAGCTCGGCCGACGTCCTGCCCATTCCCCACCCGCGTCTCTTCGTCTCGATGATTGTCTTTTCTCTCCTTTCCCTCTTCCTCGCAACACATGCATTCGGTCAGGACATCGTTTACGACCCGGCGCACAACGTGACGACTATCGTTGGCACTTGGTCTTCGGGAAGCCAAAACGTCATTACTGGCGCGGTCAGTCCCCCCGATAATTCACTTCTCTTTCATGTCATTCACACGCACACCCGACAGGGCTTTGCACAACCTGCCAACGAATCGTTCACTTACCCACCTACAACTGGCATGTCCTTTTCATTGTAAGTCGATTCACGAAGTTAAACGTCGGAAGCTGAGACGGTGTGGATACAGCACCGCGGATGGTTTCTATGAGATCGCACGGTACCGGATGACAGGGAACGGTACCTGACCCTTCTTCTTTCCTTGCCCGGATCCTCTATTGACTTCATCCACCTCTACCAGGCACCCAACCCAACTGCATCACCGGTGTCATGAACTGGGTCCACGGCACCTACGTCCTCGTCTCCAACGGTTCCATCGTCCTCACCCCCTTTGGCGACGGTTACCAACAAATACAAGACCCCTGTGCACCCGTATCCAACTTTATCGAGAATTACAACGACACGGAACTCTATGTCCTGTGGAATATCTACCAGGATGCAGTGCGGGGATATACCCTACAACTATATCAATTCGACGGAACCCCGTTGGCGCCGCTGTGGCAACTCTCAACCTCGCCGAATATGTTGCCGACGCAGCTGTTGCGGAACGTGACAGCGTCGACGACCAAGAGTGCGGTAGTCCTCCTTGCGAACGCTGGCGAGCGCAGTTGGGGCGTGTCAAAGTTGACGGGCATGTTTTCGCTCGTCGTGGGACTCGGGATCGCGTCGCTGTTACTCTAATGACGGGAGGCGAGGTTACTAGAGGGGATGGGACGCTTTTTTTCCTCGCATGGCGCGCGCGATGACCAACGGTGCTTGTCTCGCTTTGCGTATACGACTCCCACATACCAGTACGCTAATAGAGTCTTTTTCTATATATCACGCATGATGCACATTTCCTCAACTGGTTTGCCTTTTTTTTTGTTGCCCACATAACATGTTGCTTCCATTTGCCCACCCATATTTTTTTACCTCTTCTACCAGACTCTAGTTGACGATGGACGTTACGGACACACAAACATGCCTGCTGACCTGTCCTCGAGGAGGATGTGGACGACCCCCAGCTTGTCGACTTCTGAAGCGAGAGTGCAGTCTACGTTCGTTTTCTTGTGTTTCATGGGGCATCATATCCTCGTGACTTTTTTTTTTTCTTTTTGGATAATGCATCAAGTACATGCACGTGAATAAAATATGCATTCTGCATTGTCTCTGATATCAGGCCTGGGTTTGGTGGGTTGGCCGTATGCGTATCAATGATGGGTAACATCAGTTGTAGAGCACATCTTTTACTTGTCATATCAATGCAAGATTATATTGTATATTTCACTCTCTAAAATGTTGTGGAAAGCCCAGACAGCTCGAAAAAAGTTGACGAGTGGAGTACTTGACAAGTCAGTTATTGCATCATGAGGCAGGAATCTGAATAGATCTAGCAACCACATCGTGATTTTTTTTTCCAAAGGATCGGGGACAAATCGGGGATTACAATGAGTGCAATGAGTTACTAGGCCGGCCTTCAAACCGCTAAGTAACACTCGAGAATAAAAAGATAGCATTGCCCTCCGGGCACCCCTGGACCCGAGGTTGGTGTATTTGATTCGAGACAGCATCAAAGAAACATGCATGTATGTTTGTCGTACCACTGTGTGGCGCGTACTCGACAAAAGATAACGATCCAAAATTCCACTCTATTCTATCTAACAATTTCTACCATCCGAAGTCAAAAGGAAAGGAGTAGTCTAATTGTTACCTGTATCTTGGTAGGCATCGATTTTCAGGGGACTCGGACGTGCGAATGAGCGCGCGAAACCTTCAAGTACGAAAACAGGTGGAGAACGACAACCTCATTGCTGGGTGACCTGCTCCACAAAATGACTTTTCCACCAACGTCGTAGGGCTGAATGGGATGTGATGAAATATTATGATAGCACCTCTCAATGCGACGAGCATAATGCATCGGAATGTACGCACCATTTCTGCCAACGATCCGATCCGAACAAGCACACAACACAACACCGGCCATAAACACGCAGTCGGGATGGGCATGCAATGCGATGGACGTCCATGAAATCATATGCGTCACTGGCAGCCAGCCTGCGAGAATCGATAGCACCATTACCAGCGACGTCCGCATCACTAGTGTCATCCTCTGATACGTCCAACACGACCTGTACGTCCGACTGATTTGAGAACATGATTCACATGAATAACAGTTTATTTATTAACGATAGAGCGTCAAGTTTGTAGATGTGACAGGAGGTCGTAACGAGCGCGAACCCTCAACCAGTAAGTTGAATAACGATGTGTTCAGCTGGAACCCTACTCTCTGGTTAAGGTTAGGTTCTGCATAAGACTTCCCTCTGGGTCTAGGAATACGATAAATCTTCAGAGACACAGACAGGGCCGGGCCGTTACGCTGGCGGCATGCTTCAAAGTCCGCCAGCGGTCGGCGGCCTGCGAAGAAGTAACTGAGCTTGCTGAAGTCCAAGTGACAACTCGGGGAGACCGCGGAATACAACTAGTAGCTAGGCCTGGCTATACTCTACGTTCCTACCCGATAAACGTTCCATCAAAGCGGCTGCCCGACAGTCGAAACCACAAGCATCGATCCGCACGGCTTTTACATAGTCACATGCCACACGGAGTCCGCGTCTGGCAGGTCGAGAGAGAAAATTTCAAACAATGCCGGATCTTACTGTCTATATAGTTGTTTCGTCGATTTCCGAGGGTTCAGAAGGTGGGTGATTTTGATTATCTCCTACACGTGTCGGTCATTCCACTCTAGTGTATTTACGCGGAGTCTACCTTGAAAGGCAATTTCGGAGTCCCCTTTGCCAACGGCATCTCGGCCTAGATTATGTGACATTACGCCACAACTTGTCACACTGTCTAATGATGCATAAACCCTTTGTAATGCCATCAAGAAGATTGATTACTTGGGGGAGGTCCCGACGCTATGCATTATGAACATATCAGCTGTATGACGATCTCATCGTCTCGTGTCTTTGTTCAGCAACGAACATGCGAGAATTCAGCGAAAATATATGATATATGAGAAGCCGTGACGCTGGAAGGCCCATCAATTAAAAAAACGTGTCGCATTTGTGCGCGGTCGAGTGATCCGAGCCATCGCTTACTGTAAGGATTCCATGAAAACATACGTTAGACGTTGCGTCCATGCTTCGGCCGAAATTCGGCCGCCGTCTCGAGTCACTGGTTCCTTCAAAGTGACTCCTTCCCGTGGCGACGGTTGTCTCAGTTATTGGGAGAAACGGCTGATATGACATCATGCATACAAAACTCTATACTCGAACGCGAGCTGTGGGCGCAGTCGACTTGAAAGGTTGGACAAGGGAGTTCCAGTGGCGCCTCAGTGAAAACAAAAAAGGTACCGGCGGGTGTATGGTGGTGGTAAAGAACGCGGAATATGGTTATGTAAATTAGCGAGGTGGCTTTAGCTTTCCGGTTCCTGAACGAGCCGGGCACTGGGAGACTCGGGGGATGACGAGGCACTGAGGGCGTCAGGGTGGGTTCAGGGATGAAGAGATGAACCCTGGATGTTGAACATCCACCGGACCAATGCGCTTGATCCGGTGTCGAATTTGGGAGGTCATGTGTGGTTGAAAAGCGGCGTTTCTCGTCTTCTTGGCGAAAGGCATTGGCATCGAGGCGGGAACCAGCGGGGTAGGAGGGGAAGAAGTTGAGAAGGCAGGTGAGTGAGAGATCGTGGGGTCGTAGTGGTAAATATGATGGACGGCAGCAATCGGACGGAACTTGAAGTCAATGGGTGATGGGATTGAGGGCACAACGTGATCTCACTTGTCCCATGGTGTCAGTAGTGGTCAGACGGGAGAGGAGGGCGCGTGGTGCAGTGCATGGTTGCCACTGAGTGATTGGGCGGCCAAACAGCGGTATAGTATGCATGTATGGGGCGTAACCCCTGGTGCAGCAGGACCATTAATTAATTTAGTGTTGGTGTGGAGAGCAGGACACCGTTTTGATCCGTATTTGGGGAAGTAAAGTGGAGGGTTCTGTCGCGGTTCAAACGTTCATAGCCAACGTGAAACTCATCAGCGTTTCAACTTGCGCCCAGACTCCAGATGTTAGTTTGGCATGCAGTTTCGGGGTGCCAAGATCAATAATCCACTGGAGAGCGGTATTACGAAAGTGGACTACGGACCGAATAGAAGCCCCATCGAAATGTGGGCAGGCATTTGTGCTAGTCGAAAGCGAATAGCAGCTCGGGCGTTGTTCCGAAAGCTCACTGAGTGAGCGTTTTTTCCCGCATGTTTGTTCTCTGCGGTAGGATGCGTGTATGGAACAGAGTGTCAATCTGGAGTTTGATTTTGAGTGGAAAGCGTTCGAGATCTTCTAACAGGTAAATATTAATTCGCTGGAAGAAGGGTGACTCGGAACAAGGATCACTCTTCGGCTCTAAATCCAGACTCATCTTTTCATCGTGCCAGATGCTTGTATGCTTTTCTCGGAAGCGTTTTAAAAGTGAGTCATGATCAACACCCGAGCGGCCGCATTACCTCCTTGCTCGGCCCAGCAATTCTCAGCGTATTTATGACGCAAGCACGGCCAAGGCGCAGTATGTATGCCTTTTTTGACTGGGGTGACAGGTTACGCCGCACGGCCCTGCCATAACGTCGAGGGTGCTTCTTGTCATCCGGCCGGTGTCAGCACAGTAAGCGCTTGAACTCCGTGCTTGCTGCGGAGAGGCCCGGCAATCCACCGGGTATTGTTCTGCCAGTGCAAGGTATCCAGAGGCAGATGCGGACCCATCCAGAGCTGCTTCCAATTATGGAATGGCATCGGATGTCCGTTGGCGTCCGCGGGGTCAAAAGGGTAAATTATTCTCACGATAAATTGGATGACCTTGCTTCTGTGGCTCCTTTCCCCGCACGTTCTTTCTCTGCTTTTCTATTATATATCTTGTCCGTTTTAGATCAAAAATCATCTGCCCTCCCTTTTTAAACCCCTTCTCTTCAGGACGAGTACTGCAATGTTACTTGCACCTCATCCATCTCCAGACCCTATGTCCCTCTCACACTCCCTCCAATCCTCCTCTCCCATGGAGGGGCTCACAAATCCATGGGGATCGTTTTTCGACGTTCCTCAGCACTCGGGCGATCGCTACGACGCTTCTGAAGTTGGCTCCTCTCGTCCGGATCTTGATCAACAAGTATCACAGAGACTCCTTCGTGAAGAGTGGAACTCATCCACTTCCCCCACCCATCTATTCCCACAGACACAGGAAGCCCATATATCTCCCGCCGCAATGTTTTTGACCGCATTTGCACCGCCCCTACAGCCCACGCGGCAGCCCGATGACGAGGGTGAGACGGTGGCTGGCTACGCCTTAGGTCCGGTCATTGGCCGCGGTGGCTTTTCAACCATCAGGCGCGCCTTCTCACCATTAGGTGGCGTTGTCGCAATCAAGATCGTCAGGCGATCGGACATTGCAAGACAAAGTGACCCATCCTTGACCAGAAAACGTCTCGACCATGAAGCCGAGATCTGGGCCTCTCTCAGCCACGAACATATCCTCCCTCTCTTTTCCACCGAGCATACATCTTATGCCGACTTTTATGTCACCCTGTTCTGCCCCACTGGCTCGCTTTTCGATATCCTCAAACGGGATGGCTCGCCCGCTTTACCTCACGATGACGCTGGCATGATGTTTCGCCAAGTCGTCAGAGGTTTACGATACTTGCACGAAGTCGCGGGATTTGTCCACAGAGACATCAAACTTGAAAACGTCCTCGTAGACGAAATGGGTGTCTGTCGCATTTGCGACTTTGGTCTCACTCGCAAAATAGGCGAGTCGGACGACGAGGAGCGCTTGGACAGCCAAGACAGCTCTGTTGTTCATCGCCACCGCTCCACCATCCACCACACCGTCCGACAAGCCAAGGCCACGTTGCCCGCCCATGCATCCATCTTGCGTCACGGGCCTCGCCGCCATCGCACCTCCACTCCTACTGGCGACCACTCCCCCACTCCAGTCCATCCCGCGCACGCATTTCAACCAGGCTCATTACCATATGCTGCGCCAGAACTCCTGTCCCCTCAAACACCCGGCAAGCATTATGGTGCAAATCCGGCACAAGACATGTGGGCATTAGGGTGCCTGCTTTACGCACTGCTCACTGGTCGACTTCCATTTTCTGACCCGTTTGAGCCTAGATTGACGATGAAAATTTTGCATGGTGAGTAACAACGCATCGTTGTCGTCCTTTCACTCATGCATTCTTCCCAGGCGTGTATGATATGCCATGTAATATTGGTCGTGGAGCAGGTCATGTATTGAAGGGATGCCTTGAGCGTGACGTGCGGAATCGTTGGACCATCGTGATGGTGGATGAGATAGCCTGGGACATTGGTTGGGGACCACTTGACGAATCACCTGTATCACATGCGGACGAATTTGAGTTCGTAGATTTCCCCAGCAGACGCCACCCGCGATCACGTTCTCGCGATCTCGATTCTACCCTCCCGCCCTCCTCTCGTCTGCGCAGGTCCCTTTCTTGTACCTCTGTTACGACTTCGAGCTCGCTCTCGAGTAGAAGTACGAGTCGGAGTGTATCTAGACCGCCAACCACCACACGCCTGCCGCTTGCGACACCATGTGACGATGTCGAGCACGCCATGTTGAGCGCGCCGACAACCGTATCTTCTCCCGCACCTCTAGATATCGGTGGATCGGCTCTCATGTCGCCCACATCCCCTGTCGAGCGCGGTCGGAGTCCAAGGAAGGCAGACCTGCGACTTACTAATCGTTTTACCCCGTCAATAGGAGCTTCTACGGCACGATCTGATCTTGGCCGCGAGCCTAGTCGGGGTCAGGAGATGTATTCGGGAACAGATGTATTGACTAACACTGCCCGCTGGGCCTCTGCGTTGGGGCTGAACACCATTGCGGAGGTCATGACGCATTTGAACGGTGTGTCCTCGCCTGCGATGGAGAAGCTGCGCAGGATACAGAACCGAAACACGCACCTCTCTGGCGAATCCGAGGGGAGCAAAAGGGCTGAGAGTACACCGCCGGTGTCGTCCGCGTGGTCCCTCCGCAGATCTCGAGCAGGTGTCAAGGAAGATTCACCGTCATCGGGACTGGGAGAGTCTCTTGGTGCCGGGGGTGCGTTCCTCTGCGAACCTGGCACTACACCGATCCCGATCGCCCACAAAAACGGGACGCGGAGCCGCAGTGTGGGTTACGAACCCGACAGCACCGCGCGTCGACTTTTCTAAGCATGCTGACCACAACACCTCGGTCTATCTGTCTGCCTGTGCTTGTCCTCTTTCCAAATGGTGTCGTCATGCTCACCTCATCCCTCGACGAAATGCACTTGTGAGTCTCACCTATGATGGACGTGCCTGACGCGTTTGTCTGTCTTCTTGTCTCGTCACGAATTGCGCATGCTTATAAGTGTAATTTCCCCTTTGTATCTCTAGTCTCCATGACCGTATACGGATACGACATTGTGATACCAGTGACTTTGTTCATTTACTTATTCTATCCAACTTCACCTCTCATCCTCACATCTCACTCTCGCTCTCAAATCTCAGACTCCCTTTTCATATGTTTTCCCTGCTCTCTCTAACACACATCATATTATTTTGATATTCGTGAGCTTCACCTCTCGGAATGTGTTCCTGCTAGTTTGGCGTGCATGGACTCTTGCTTCGTACTTCGTTTCTCTGGACAAAATTAAACTACTCAACTAACGTCTTTACCTTTCCATCTTACTTTTTTTTTATTTACTCACAACACGCTGTACTAGTCTCGAATGGGTATTGGCATGGAATGGTAATCAATCTCGTTTGGGTCACGATCCGAGTCTCGATGTGAACTGGCACGCGGCGTCACCTCTGTTATTCGTTTGGGTGTCATATGCCACGTCAGGGGTTTCTGTAATGGTGTGCACACACGCTAACATCGCCTTACGGTTGCGACACACGAGTTCCGCCTACTGCACAACTCCACATCTATTAATGGTGCTCTCGACTTCCGACTGCGCTTCTGCGTCCTGGCATCCTTTGAATTGGCATCCTCTCTCTTGACCCTAACCCTGCACCGCCACGACGCGATCATAAAAAAACTCAATAACACCGGTAACATGGAAAAATTTCCACTGCCATCAGACAGACCCCCTTGATAGTGATTCGCGTTTCAGCACCGGAACATACACCAAACCCCGATTGACCAGACTGTGGTCTTTCTGATGGAATCTGTAATTGTGCCCATGGTGACTGGGTTGGGCTGGGCTGGGCTGAAGAGCCTTGGCTTGAACTGGGCCCGAGGTACCTCAAGTCGATGTGGTTTTGGGTTTTGGCCTGGACCACAGTGTTGTCACCTAGAAGGTATAGATATAGATATGATGTGAGAAAGTGATGGAAGGGAATGATTGAAACGGGGGACTGATGATAGGGTAAGAAGATGTTTGTCGCATGAAAAAGTTTATTATAGTAATAAATGACAATGTTCACATTAGGCTTTCACAAAGGACTCGGGACCTGGGCGTTGGCAACGAGCGTGTGGAATGACTGTCAATGAATGAATGACGAGATCCCTAAATGGGCTTTTATGGTGTAACAGCCTAAGCTGCATATGCATGTCAAGGCTACTGCGGAATGATTCTCACTTTTGTTTCAACGCCGTTGCCTGACTGAACTTGAAACGAGTCGAGACGGTACGAGCCGTGTCAACTAACCCACCTGTCCAGCTATATGGACCTTATACTGATCTTTGTACTTTTCTGCCATCATGTCGACTGCATTTTATGGTGTCATATGCATGCAAACGTGAGTACTGTTCTGCAGTCCAAAGTGTTTCGCAATGATGTACTTAACAAAGCGCATTCTTACCACTCGGACAGATTCTTCTATTTTGTCCAGTAGCGTTCACGTTTAAATTTTGTACCCCTTTTGTCAGCTTTTCACGTCATCGGTACCAGCATGAAGAGCTTTGTAAGTTACCTTGTGATCGAATCTAGGATAATGTATTGTCCTGAGTCCCAGGTAGCAGCTTTATGGTGAATACGCATGTTGCTTCGATTCATGATGTCCCTAACGCTTCGCAATAAGGCACTCATGTTATTTCTGGTGGTTCGTTTCTCAACATCCATAGCACTCGGACGCCTCGTTCATGATGCGCCTCACATAGCATACAAATACATCATGACTGGCCTGGTGAGTCCGTTTGCATTCCTGAACGTGATTCCGTGAGTCGTTGATTTCAGAATCTCTTTTTTCACGCCTCGACTATCATCCCAGAGAGCTCGTCGTAGGTTCATTCTCTAACTTCCTTGGAAGATCCACGTGCCACCAATAGGTCATAGCTATTGATACTCTTGACGGAACCCATTTATTTTTATGCCTGAAACAAGTGCTGATATCATTCAGGTTCTTGTTGCGGTACCTACACAAGGATTTTTCGCCTATCCAATCTACATTTGTGCATCTCGACGTCCACGACCTTCGTTCGTTTTACTCACAGCCGCTCAGTCAGCGGGAAGAACATTGTTGCGCCACTTATATGGGTAAGAAGTCTGCACGCCATAAAGGATTTCGGTCTCGTTTAACCGTGTGATGTAGGTTATCCAGGCGATCATCTAGCTTGGTAAGACTCGGGCTTTATAACTTTGGAAAACTGGAATCTAATAGGATTGTTCAGAATATCAGTGTCTGCTCTCGGTGAACTGTCATGTCATAGTCGTATTCACATCAGTAAATGCTGATGATCACAATCTCAGTTTATGTCGGAAAAGTGCTGTTTAGTTCACATGGGTTTGTTCATTTCATTTCCCAGACTGTGATCTGCCCACTGGCATGCATGTTTCCTATTTGCTTCCAGCATACAGGTTGTTCCAGTCACTGAGCTCGGTGAAAAGTAGTTTACAGCAAGGACATGTTGTATGCTCCAAGCCGAAGGGTTCAGCATTTTATGGACAGAACATAATCACCTTGTCTCTCTCTGTCGCTGCCGGAATAGATGTCCTGATCGCCATTTCTCTGACGTTCTTACTTGTCTGCAAGCAGGCCACCACTGGATTCGCAAAGTAAGCATGCAGTTGCCGACTCGGAAATGCACCTGATCCTGAATTTTGGTCTGCAAGTACGGGGCACATTTTGCAACGTCTCACCCTATTCGCAGTGAATACATGCATCTGGACAGCATTGTTTGCTCTCTTGGCAATCATTTTGGTGCGTGTCGCTCGTTACTGGCACGCTTGTCCCTAACTCTAAAACATTATGTACGGTCATACCACTATCCATACAAACCATCCTAAACGAAGGAGTCAGGAAAGTAACCCCCGCAGAGGAGTCGACGAGCGATTTCCCAGAATAAGAACGTCGCAAGATACATACAAAACCAGCGGCAGTGATATCGTCTACCCCCCATTTTTGCTGCCCGCCGTATCCCTGGTCGTGTCATTGTCTCGTTCGTCGTTAAACGTGTGGGTATATCATCCAAAGGGAGAGGATCACTCCGTCTCAACGAACTCTCCCCTGCCAGCGCTCTCTGCTTCGTTGGGAAACCGTCGACCGGGACGACGTGCTTCACCTACTTTGAGTTCCCAACACCGTCATCCTGCTCCATCGACTCGTCTTTTGTGTAAGAAGGGATACGTGAGGACTCCTGCTCTGCTGACTGCTCCGATGGGTCAACCTCGAGATCCCGATTCATCACGTCGGCATCTGCATCTGCCTGCCCCTCTACTTCACTGTCCTCGTCCGTGTCGTCACCATACACCCCACCAGTCGGTTCTCCAATCCATTCATCATCATCGCCTTCAGTTCCAAAGTCCCAGACGTCGAGGATAGTCGTCGTGTCGCGGCTGCTCGCCGCCACGCAGCATCTACCCTCGAAGACGACTTGCCATATGTTGTTGACTCCAGTGAGCAGGTCTCGCACGGCCGTTCCATCGCGGATGTTCCACATTCTCAGCGTGCCATCGGATCCACTGAGGACTTTGTACTCGTCGTGTTGAAAGCATGTAATGGCGCCCCCAGTGGCGACAAGGGTGTGTCGCAGTTCACCCGTGTCTGGGTTCCAAATACGCAGGGTGGAGTCGGCCGAGGCGGAGACGAGGAAAGACGGCGAAAGGGCTAGCAAACCGACGAGAGAAGCGTGGCCTGTTAGTGTATGCTGACATTGCCTGTTGCGCAAATTCCAGATGCGAACGGTCCCGTCCATAGATCCTGAACATACGATATTGCGGTTGAGGTCTAACGCGATACTGTACACTGGAGACGCGCATAAACACGAAAGATCCTTAAAGTGTGAGATACGGAGCAGCTTACCCTTTGAGTATGGCCGGCCAAGATCGATTTACACTCCCCGGTAACAATGTCCCATATCCGCACGGTGCGGTCGTAGCTGCCAGATACAAGAGTACGGCCACGAGCAGCCAAGGCACGAACTGGTTGATTATGACCTTGAAGATGCAATTTATGGTATGGGTTTTCAGCGATGTCTTCCTAAAGAAGAAGAACCAGATGAGACAAAGTACCAACGTCAGCAGCAGCCTATACCTCCAACAACTCAGCGTCCGCGCTACCCGCGCCCACCCACTGATATTCGGTGTCACCTGGTCGAGGCAATGTCCATACTCGTAAAGAGTGATCACGACTCCCAGTGATGATCACGGATCGTTTGGGCCATTTCTCCCTAGAAATAACACCACCTTCGCCTTCAATCTCGACCCATTCAGGCTTGACGATGGCAAGGCAACGAACGGTGCTTGTATGCCCAGCAAATACATGTGTGCATCGTCCGGCGGCCAGGTTCCAGATTCGGACGGTGCGATCGGTGGAACCGCTGACGAGTGCATCCTTGGTGGCCGCTATCGCCCAGACACCTCCGTCATGACCGTCCAAGGATTGTAAAAGCTCGCCCGTCGCTGGTGAATAAACATGTATCGAGTGATCCTCTGATGCTGATATGATCCGCCCGTGCGAAAGCAATAGACAGGTCACGATAGAAGTTCCATGAGCTGGAAATGAATGATGTTTTGGCATCTCGTTTGTTACCTAACGCGTCCGAGTAACGTGTCGCGATTCAAAGAGTAATTGGATGGGTGAGGGAAGGGGAGAGCAGAAGTGCGTAGATGGAGCGTGCGAATGCTCGTAGTATATACGTACACCGACCACCAGGTACTCTTCGGCTCCGTATATCATGTGCATGCTGAATCTACTCCACCTTGTGTCACTCTCCCGACTTGACTGGCATCAGGGTATCCCCCATGAGATACCCCCCTGTGGCACATACCCCAGTCGACCACACCAACAAGAGGGATGCCGTGCAAAAGGCGTTGATCGATCGTCCAATCTCGAACCAGGACCCTGCGACGCACAACTTGAATGAGTCCGAGTTAACGAACGAGAGGATCAGTTGTTTCTTACCGGTATCAGTCACGTTTAAAAAGAATGTCAGCGTCATTCCTGTGAGGACCATCCGTCATGGTTGGGTATGTATGGTACGATGCAACACCCACCATCGATGAGGGTCAACGCCACGAAAAGTAGGGAAAAGGGAGGCAAGCGTAGACGTGCGCTGAGCGTCGCCAACACGAGCGACAGGATCATGTATGGTACGAGGATCTTGAAGATCTACTTGGAGTGGTGAGCGGGGGTATGAGATCGAAACGGAACACGAACCAGCAGGACCATTACTAGGAAGGGGTTGTAGATTGTCACGAGCCGATACACGGGCTCGAGAAAGAAGGAACTAAACGGGTTGTGAGATCGCACCACCACGATGACAACATGTAATTCAGGAGAACGCACGATATGGATGGAATGCTGGGGATGACACAGGTCAACACGCATCGCGGCAAATCATCACAACAAACGCAACCTACTTTCCAGCTCCAAAGAACGCGATCTGCGCAAAGAACAAGAAGAATAAGGCTATCCGCACATCGTCTGCCTGGAAGCGGTAACTGTTTCTACCCAAATTTTCGGTGGATCTGTTGACACCCAAGGGTTTCCGAACAGCCGCTTCCACATCTATCCACAAGAGCAGATTGCATGTGAAAGCCGAGAGGAAGAGTCCTTCATCGGCTATCGACATTATCACGAAACAGACGGAAAATGCAAGGAAGAAGGACATGATTTTGGATTTTGGGGAGGCGTGTCGCACTGGCGATATGAATGGGTATATCGAAGATATCACTGATCGAAACTAAGGTGAGGTTACAGGACACCATAGGGGGTTGGCTTTCATACCGAGTATTGTCCATGCAACGAAGTGATTAAGAGATGGAAGGCCATTTTTGGCTTGCAAACTGAGTACAGAACCCGAGGTGACTACCATTATAGTGACGAGGAAGCTCATCTTCCAGAAAATAAGTGAGATGCGCAATCGTAAAGGCCTTCACTTACTTGCAATGAAGCAGAGACCCTCCTGCTATTAAATCTCGAACCAAGTTCCGATTGCCAGGTGTACGTGATACCGATAATGAGCATCGTGGTGCCGCCAGAAAGGCTAGATGTGTATCAGCAATGTTCAAGAATTGAGTTACCACCCGCGACCTACATGGTTGAAAGAGTCTCCTTCTTGTCAACTGGGAGTAGGGGGAAAACACCTGTGGCTAAACAACTGAGACTCCACTGTAGGGCAAGCTTCCAATTCTGCGATAGCGTTGACGATGACCAAGTACAGCATGGCCATAGGACGCCAATGATGAAAAACCCAACACTCCATATCCAGCGATGGGTGTATGCGGCCTGAAAGGGAATCTTTGGATGATGCAGCCCAGGATGAAGAGATGCACGTACCACCATGCCCTGAAGCGAGGCAACAACAAGAAATACATATATGAGGAGATGGCGGGGTGAGAAAGACGATTGGGATATAACTTCGACGAGAGCGGGTGCCCCTCGCAGGCAGAACACTCTCCAGAAATAGCACGGGAAGGCAATATAAAGGTAGAATGCTCCCAGAGAATTCTGTATCCAGAAGGCCGTTGCAGAACATAAGAACGTCAACACAGCGAATGCATCAACAAGCAAGGTCCTGGCGGTCGATGCCGGAGGGGCACCGAGAGCAGGGATCAGGGAGACGGAAGTATATGCAGCCCATCCGATATACGCTACAACGACAATAGAACGAATCAAAAAGCAATCGTACCTAAAGATCTTGTCAGTTCAGGATGCGAAGGAATACGACAAAGGCTGACGTGTCTAGATAGTGCAAGCCCTCCAAGCAGGAGCCAATCAATTGCACTGATTTGAGACGCACTTCGTTCCACTGTCCTTTTCTGAGTGATTCTTCAATAGAGGCAAGTTTCTGGATGCGGACTAGCGTGCCCGAGTCTCCCATAGCTTCTAGAGGGCCATATGGTTGGTAGAACAGAGTATTTGCTCGCTTGAGCTCTTGGGAAGATGAGTAGGTTTCATTTGATGCCCGCGCTCCACTAACCGTGTTTTATATGGTATTGCTCCAGCAGGACTTGTGTGTTGACCAAGGCAGCGTGAGCAAGGCCCTCCTCTCCCCCGTGAGGTTTCAGGAAACCGACCCGTGAGGGGTCTACATCAGGCAACACACCAACTGAGTTTGCTGGCCAATTGACACCAATGAGTGAGGCCATAAGAGGAGCTATGTCCGCTTGAGAGACATCGCGGCGGAGCAGATGTTCCAACTTCCATGGCCGCGAGTAGTCATCGTGTGAAGAGGGCAAGGAATCGGGTACAGGACCCCGAACCCCTTTGCCCCACGCAATTAGTGGAGTTCGAGTGCTATCCGGGTCTGAGCAAGGCGATGAAAGGTCAAACTTGCGAGAGCAGGATAAAGCCTCACCACCATCCCCATGGTTACCAATGTTAGACATCCCATGATCAGCGGTAAATATGAAACTCGTTTCCTCATCCTCGTAGAAATCCGAGATGAGTCTCTCTGCCTCACGAATAATGTCATCTACTACTCGGATGCCCTTTATATATTCCTGTTGGTAGACTTGAGCGCGCTGAGCCACGATTAAGTTACCGCACTCGCCTTGGAATGAGGCCGGTATGAATGACCAGTAGTGTCAACTCCCAGGAGATGCAAAAAAATTATTACTTTGTCCTCGCGAAGGTTCGAATTTAGCACAGCGTCTTCTGATGCGTTTCGAAGTAGTGTGCGGAATTGATCTAGCACCCAGGTGTCAAGAACAGACGCATCTGAAATTCTCCTTAAATATATGACCAACGAAACTGTGGCTTATGATTGATCAACCTTTCGTGTAGTCTTGCGCTTGCGTGTCATAGGACCATCCGCGAATGTTTCCAGGGTTTGAAGGGTCGGCAAACATTGGCAGAATATCGGGTGCCCCAAATATGAACGTACGACTGGACTGATTGAATACTGAATCGAAGTCCACCTTCATTGGGGCATAGTCAGTGGAGAATCACC
This sequence comes from Lanmaoa pseudosensibilis, assembly GCA_038092875.1. Lineage (NCBI taxonomy): Eukaryota > Fungi > Basidiomycota > Agaricomycetes > Boletales > Boletaceae > Lanmaoa > Lanmaoa pseudosensibilis. The sequence goes on from JBBPRF010000289.1 coordinate 19,212, forward strand.
TCAACGCGTCACTTCTTACTGGACTATCGCTCCAGCCCTGTGAATACCACGACGAGGTCATTAAGGGTATCTGGAATTATGTTCGTGTCTGACCTTTGTAACTTCTGAAGCATCTTCATACATCCCCGCTATATATTCAAACACTAGTATGAGGATACAAAGAACGGTGCTTTCGGTAACCAACCTATCATGGCGAGATGTCCCGGGCGAGTTTCGGTTGGTATTCGGGTATGAGATACCCCGAAAGCACCGCGTTCCTCCACGATGGACCTCAGGTATGGAGCCGGCACCTCCTCAGAATCGTTTGACAGAAACCCGTTTGGAGTGAACAAAAGGTCTGCTCGAAGGCCATCACCTATTCGAAGCGGGTTAGGTCCCCACAGGATAGAGCATATTGTATAATCCAACATACCCACGATGAGGACAAGGCGTTTAGACTCTCCGAGATTGGAGCCAAAGTGTGTCATGCCATGAACGACAGGATTCCTGAAGTAACAATCGAATATAGACGAGCTGAACACAAGGTGGAATATGATTCCAAGCCCGAGCAACTCGAGGACATGTCGAGTTGAGTAGGGCATTTGGTAAACCGTACCGTATTTTTCTTGGGTGATATTCGTCTGGGTACCAGGATTTGGCTCAAACTAGAGCTGGTGGTGGGGTGGATGCAAGGATGACCATAGGGCGGCGAGGTCGATGCGCAGTTATCATTGTGAGCAACGCATTGGGCCATTTCACAAGGAGCTCAGGCCATGAGAATCCCACTTCGCGTATTCCAATTTCACATCTGTGGATCCGACCGTATCATTATCATTGATGTTGATGAGATATGGTAGTTGGATGCAAAACCTTGAGCTGCTTTTCACTGGCATGTGGCAAGTTAGCAATTTTGTTGTGATGTTACGGTCAATAAAGAACAGCGCTCATCGGAGATTCGACCAAGTGCGTCTACTATCACTCCCCTCGGGGTTTCTCTTCAAAATATTCACACCGACTCCCAGCGCAATCAGATTTGTCGTCCCATATATAAGTCCTACGGTTGATGCGGTAAGATACCGTGATATTATTGCAAAACCCGATAACAATCTCGTCTGGTTTATTTTCCGCCCACCGCCAGCCCGCGACGTAACGCCGTCATCTTCTCTTCGATCCTTTCGCAATGGTTTCGCTTTCTGCTTCTTTCTCATAGAGTATCCCGTGGTGTATGACTTGGTAGCTTTGGCTTTGCTCGCGGCAGTATGTCGCATAAACTGTGAGAGTCCGATCCTTGCAGACACACGCTCTTGTGAATTCATTTCGCACGAAACGCGGTATAGTTCTCCCTCGCGTTAGTCAATACTGCCAGCCAGTCTGGATTGGAAGATCTTCGGCGTCAACAGAGGCGCCTCGACTTGCGAACACGCGGGTATTTCAGGCATTTTTCCGACGCTGGAGCGGACGACCTCGGTGCGTTGTATCGCGCTTTGTAAACCCGGAGAGTTCGGTTGAAACGGGGAGAATGTTTTTGACGGGTCATATAGGAAAGCGCGAAAGATGGATCTCACGTCTTTCAGCAAGTATCACCCAAATTGCTCTTCACTTGCAACACTATGACCTTGCATCTCTTGTTCGTGATCTTTTCCCTGTCCGCCTTCGGGACGTCGGTCGCGTCACGCGACTCAAGTCGGGGGCAGGATATCCAAAATCTGAGTACGCGAACTCACTCGCTCAATACATCCATCAACGCTTTTCCAACAGCGGCGACACGCTCGAGCGAGCCCTGGTAAGCATCTCCACTCATGTCTAGCTCCTTGCTACATAACCATCTGAAATTTAACCCGCACACCACGACAGGCGATCCACGAGGCTCCTATTAATATCGGGAAAGGGCCTCCAGCAAGCGGCGGTCGGCATCTACCCCTTTTTCCTGTTTATCCACGACCTGCGTGCCGCCGATGTTTCTGGCTTCCGCTGGACGCCTCACCGCTCATTCATCACCTCTTTTACCTCCCTTTTTTCATGCTCGCGTAACAGACCAGCTCCGCGACCACTGTTCTGGACAATTAGAGAACCTCGTACATAATAGACGTCGAGAGAGTCCTCGGCAACTTCGTCCATAAGAAGCCCACGCTCATCGAGTTTGGGGTGGGTGACCGGGGGTCATCACGAAGCTCTTGGTCGACGCCGATGCGTTCGGCGCGATGCTTGTGGATCAGTTTCCGGTACGTCCACGTCGGTCCTGTAGATGGACTTCGGCGTTTCGTGGTGCTGTCACCCACGGTTTTTTCATCTCCATGCCTACGCCACGTGTCAGATGCTTTTCTTCTTCTTCTTGACACTGTATGCACAGGAGTCTATGAGGAGCGTTACTCAGGAGCAGACCGATGCTAGGTACAACGCGTTCAAGGAAGCGATGGAAGGATACTCTTCCTACGTTGGGTGTAAGCTGGAACACCGCCCTCTCGTGTTGGACGTAACACATGTTGTGGGAAGTCAACGTCATAGTACGTGTAGTTTTCTACTTCAATCATATGTCATGAATATGTTGCTTCCTGAATGACAGTGCATTCCCGGGCCGCAGATCTGTCACCGATGATATATTAATAATTGATAGTGTATGTACATGGCATGGGCTTAGGAATACTTACAGAAGAAAACCAACGTTGGACCTCGGGAAGAGTGGCCCACTAGCACTAGTGAGCCTGGTTGCCATGTATCACGGTACTATCTGTGGGTCGATTGAACGACGAAACGTAACAAAGCGCAACTTGTCTTCATCTTGGTTGTTTGTCGAGTGTGTTATCTGCCAAGGCACCGTCCAAAGATGGTCTCAAGAGCCTGGGAAAGGCTCGCTTCTGGCAAGTTAAGGCACTTCAAGTTGGGAGTCATGTTCTTGTTTACACAAAATCTCCGGCATTCCAAATTGCATCATATATGGCCCTTGAGAGCAGGTAGTGAGTCAGATTTTGGGGGGGTCGGGAAAGAACGAGTCGAATCTTTATATGTAATGAAGCAGGCGACCACTGGCAGATACACGATCTCGCGGCACGGTGTCGAGTCATACTTTCATAGACTCAAAAGGGACTTCCCCGATCAATAGGTCGTTCAGTTCGCCGTTCGAATATTCGTGATCTCAAGGGTATCTTCCGTGCTAAGACAGATCATAAGCTGCACATCCTGCACAATATTTGTCAGAGCAAGCAACTTGCAGAAAACAGTCTGACTCGTTTTCAAGCTGCGAGCTATGTGGCCATGGTCACTGTGAGTGAAGCTGGTGTGCGTACAGGTTCGATTCTGCGTCGGAATGCTAGTATGTGTCATATGTATTGATACAGATCTAGCCTCATCTAGGAGCACGGAAGAAGTCGAGTCACACCGTTCATGGATTCATAGGCTCAAAATGGACTGGCCCACCAATGCACGAGGCCATTCGACCTGCTGTTTATCGAGTCATTGCAATGCGGCAACCCACTACTGCCAGTGGCGAGAAGCACTTGACAGTTGACACTGATTACAGTAGTACGTATTCGGCTTGCTCTTGACTCGAATCAAGGGTCACAAATTCTCGAGTCAGGTTTGAGATGAGATCATCACCCCCTAGCTCAATACGGAATCCAAAATGACCATAAAATCTCGCTAAAAGTTGCGTGTGGACTCATCCACAACTCTCTTTGCACCATGGCTTTTCGTAGATTCAAGCCGGAACACTTCTCAGACCCCAAAGTAATTGCATTGCAGACTGCGTTGCACGACCGCGACCCGTTCTACAGCGGGATATGTGCCATCCCGGATTATCAGCGACTTCTGTACTACACCCACGGTGACCTCCTTCGGTGAGCCGTTTTGAGCTCCTCTATAGAGACGAGCGGGATGTCTAACCAATGTGTAGTCGCGTCGATTTTTCCAACGCTGGAGTGGACGACCTCGATGCATTGTATCGTGCTTGCAAGCCAGCAGAGTTCGGCCGGAACGGGGAGAATGTCCTTGACGAGTCGTATAGGAAAGCGGGAAAGATGGATCTTATTTCGTTCTCGACGCTCTTTGACCCGCGCAGTGTCGGGATCCACGAGCAGGTATCAAAGGCGTTGCTTACTAAGAGCCACGCGACGATGGACATGGAGTTGTACAAGTTGAATGTCTATGGTGAGCTCTCAGATTACTGGCTTCTTCATCGTTCTCGACTCAAGTCCATCGTGTCCTAGGAAAGGGTGATTTCTTCAAGGCTCACAAGGATACACCACGGGGTCAGGACATGTTCGGATCCTTAGTCGTCGTCCTTCCCACTCTTCACGAGGGCGGCCAATTTGTACTTCGTCAAGATGAAACAGAGTGGACCATCGATTTCGCTGGCAAGTTTGCAACTGCTACAGAGCCCTCTGTCTGCTTCATCGCCTTCTTTGGTGACACTGAGCACGAGGTCTTGCCCGTCACGTCAGGTTATCGTGTGACGCTCACATACAATCTCTACCATAAACCTATGCACCCCAGCACGTCGTCCATTCCCACTCCGTTCCATCTAAATCTCAAGCAAGCGCTAGTCGATCTGGTGAATGACAAATCGAAGCTCCCCAACGGCGGGTATCTGGGATTCGGTTTGGTCCACGAGTACGTCCACACGGGCCGCAATCTGATCGACCAGTTGTTGGGCCAGTTGAAAGGATCAGACCGCGCCCTCGCGGACGTATGTGACGCGCTTGGCCTGCGTTATTCTCTTAGGCTGCTCTATCGCGGGATTAGTGACCCTCAGTTGAACCTCATCACCACCAACGAACTTGACGTGAAGGATGGTTCGATGGACATGGAAGCCTCGTCTATACAATACCTTGAACAGTCTCTCAATGGGTTGACCATCGAGCAAGTCGAAGGCATCATTCTCGTCGGAGGGCGGTACAAATTTGATCCCAGACTTTTAGAGGACTCGGATTATTATGGGTATGGCTCGTGGTTGCCATCGTTTTATAGGGATCCGATCACGGAGGTGTTGGAGATAACGCGGATGAAATCGTCGGTGCATGTTACGACCTCGTTTATGGCGTACGGCAATCAGGCGGAATTGGACTACTTTTACGGGACTGCGTGCATGTTGGTCGCTGTGCAGCCAGCGGAGTCGCGCGACCTCGTTGGGATGTGAAATGGGACCTGTACTCGATGACTTCATTGCAAGCGTACTAGTAGAAAGAGTGTTGTCTTGTCTCCGATTGTTATTGTGACTAATGAAACCATATTGTTGCAAGTTTCTGAAAAGTTTGTTCACAGGGTACCGCACGCCCGCGTCAACCCCGCAGACACCGTACCTACGGATATACAGACCCGTTAATGACGGCGTCTGACATATATGCACCCCGGGAGTGTTGAGAGGGCTATAGATAAATAATGGAGGGACGAGAGTGGCCAGTGCGCGTTGTTCGTGAGGTGAGCTGGCGAGGAACGTGGGGTACTATACTAGTCGCGCTTTGGTTGGGCCAGAAATGGAGAGTACCGCATATGAGTCGCTATTAACTATAGGGAACGACGACTCACAGGCAGTACTCTGTGTAACAGCTCAACAAGTGACGAGAGAGTACTTACTGTAAAGGTCGGTTTTGCATGGGTTGAGGCAGGCTCCGCCGCTCCGAGTGTGAAGGGACATCATGGAAAACTCCGAATTACTCCATAGAAACGCGCAATAGAATACACAGTATGAAATCATAAAGAGTCTACAGCTGCAGGCAGCACCATCAACGTCCCTCGGGTTGGTCATCACATGTTATCAAGTCATATCCAGACGTTTTGGTCTGTGGGTTGAAGAGGGAGCCATTTCGTGCATGTCATCACTGGGCATAACGACTTGCATTCCGTATCCGTTCCCCATAATGCCAGAAAATCCAGGGCCTAAAGCCCCGAGGAATCAGTCGACGGGCATCACCTGAGAAAAGGACAACTTACGCAGGACAACCAATGACGAGGGCTACCACAGCAAGTACCGTGTCTCCTTTGCCAAATCCTAGTGCGGAGTACATCGCAGGGGCGAACAGAGGAAATCCACAGGCGGCCAATGAACGCAGACAGGATACTGCCGCCAACGCTATACCGGCAAAGATAAGTAAGCAACGGAATGCCGAGGCGTTGCGCGCGAACATACCAGACGCAGCATAGAGGGTAAAAGCATCGACGACATACGTCTGAATACACTGAAAATTAAGCATGACACCCACGCCAATGAGAGCGATACCCTATTTCCATTTCGTACCAAAGTCAAGTCAAGTCACGAATTTGGGGACTGTGGGCACTCACAATGTCCGGTGCTATCCAAGGCGTGTGCGCCTCAGCGGTCCATCCCGCAATAAGCAACCCTAGAGGAAGCACTAACGTGCCGACAAACATGATGGCTATTACCAAAGGTATGAGCATTCACTAAACCAGGAAGGACAGGAGAAGTGCACGAACGTAGTCTAAATTCGGGTTTCCCAACACCTCCATTTTTCTTTTTGAGATACACATAGACTTTGTCCAATGTTCTTGCATTGAATTGCAAGGCTCCTAACAGGCCAAACCCAAGAGCGGCGTAGTGTAAGCCAGATATGCCAACAGATTGTTGGTAAACACTCTGGAAGATGGAGGGTATAGTTGTCAAAAAGACTACAATAGATTAGGTGATGCTGGGGATTGAGCGTGGCTAAACCACTCACGAAACGTCAGTCCATGGAGGTATGCCATATATACACCGAGTAACTGGATAATGGGTTCCTGGACAAAGAGTGCAAATGGCCGCACCAGTGCCTTAGTCATGATCGCTTTCCAGCTAAAAATCGAAAGTCGGGATAGTACGGTTGCTCGAACTATGATACTCACGAGCGCTCCTGTGTTCTATTAAAGATTGTCCATACTTCTCTGTGAGGGGCTTTCTCCGCGTCCATCGACCTTCTTATTTGCTCTGCCTTCCTTTCCAAGAGTACAGGGGGATAAGCTAAGGAAACGTCAATACACAACAGAAACACTGACTACCTGAACTGACTTTCTTGAAGGTAGAACAAGCCCAACACCTGGACGGCCACATCTACGATGCTCGTTGACCAAAACTAGACAGTAGAGACACAACATATTATTCCAACTTGGACCAAGGAACGTCTCGAAAAGAGTGAGCATACCACCCATCTCCACGTTGAACGCTCCGCAACCCTACGGAGACAATCAGGTAGCTGAAGTAATTAAGGATGGGCGAAAACCTACCAAGCCCCTGCGATTGGACCAACTACTGGACCAAGTAGTGGTGCTAGGGTATACACAGCGACTGCTTGACCACGTTCTTCGGTACGCCAACAATCGCCGAGGACACCACCACCGATCTGGAGTCACAAGGTTGATTGCATAAAGTGTCACTCAAACTGCATTACATACGGCGAGGGGAGCACTACCTCCTAGTCCGGCAAGAAAGCGGAAGGCAAGCAATTGTGATTCATTCTGTGCGAAGCCACATGCAAGATTCCATGCTAGGTGATAGTGAGCCCGGGCACAGAAGATTGCCATCGTAGCTACCCACAGAGGAACCACAGGTTTGCCAGTTGAAGCACTCGGGACCGTCCATAAATTTCGCTCAAAGGGCCGAATAACAGGGGACCAATGGCTACCCATTTCAGATCAGACACGAACCTAAAACGTTGAAAGAAACTTGATTTAGATTTACCATAGGCAAGCACAAAGATCGACGTGGTAAACGCAATAAGTACACTACTGTGAATTCCAAATTGGGCGGCCACTTGATAGGCGGCGGGAGCGATCATCGAAGAGGACACGGGAGTTGTGAAAGTAAACCCCGAGACGATGGCAGTCGCAGCCCACTTTTTCTTGAAGCTCCAGCTGGAAAGAAACGCGTGAGGACCGATAAGTGCAAAACCATGCTATCGAACATACTTTTTTGGATTTTTGGGGTCGTCTGGACCATCCCAATCGATCACAAGTACACTGGTGTTTTCTCTGTCTGATGGTAGTTTTCCATTTGGATCGATAAACTTGGGACTATTTTGTGTTAGGCTTGATATGTCCAGTGGGGGATTTCCATTCAACGTCGTTCTCGGGGAGGTCCCTCCATGTCGTTCTGAAGTGTTTGCCGAGCTCGGGTGGTCCCGGATGTTGTCCAGCGCAACCATGGAAATTCTGGTACGTCTAGGGGAATGAAGTACGGCGAATCGATCCTGTTAGTATGCCGCAATCCCATCTTACTGTCTCTTATATAGTCTCCCCCAAACAGGCCTAAATTTCGAGGTCAGATGTGTAATGATTTCGAGACGACTACGCCCCGACGATGGGCCGACTCGAACTCAGAACCGGAACTTCGAACTCGGAACCGAAACGACCTCCGACGGAACTGGAGCGAATTCGGAATGGTCTCCGAAACTCGGGAACTCGCAGACCTTCGCCCACATGCTGCATCAGCACTCATTTCATACAACAACCAAGGAAAGTCCGTGCTTGCTTACGTTGATAGATCTCGGGTACTCCCCGTGACGAAAAAGAAATTGTTTTGAGCCAGTCGCTTCCGTTCATGTTAGCATCACCTTGCTTGTGCAACTTGAAGGTCATAAGTATTGTATCGTGCTGTTCCATCGACAGCGTCTGCTACACCCACCTATCTCTTTTAGAGCCATTTCGGGAATTCCAATAATTGGGCATGTCCAATCTCGCCTGGTCCGTCCAGTGGCCCTTATTATTCCTGTCTTCCGGTACTGTTGTAGAAAGGCAATACGAGCCCAGCATTCATACACCGCAACGTCCCTGTACGGAAGTTGCTTCACTGGTTCTCACAGCCGACTAGACACAGACGCAGCCACACGAGTACTCACGCTATCGATCCATCTGTTTTTCCCTTCCTGCGATGGGTTATATGCTTTACGACTTCGCGCAGGTTTTCCCAGTGCCCACGGGGTGATCCCGATGAAAACGGTGATCAGAGTCATCCTCCTCCACGTAAAATGCACGGACTTGTTTTGCTGTGCATTCTGGGAGCCGAAAAGGCTCGAAATTACCTTGTCCACAAGGTCACTCGGATCCAGTATCAAATCGACCGTACGTGGTTGTCGTCCAATATCAATGTTCTCGCCGCGAGATATTTCCATTTTCGTTCGCTCAGGGGGGAGCCTCCCGAGGGTTATTAATCCCGTTTTGGATTCAAGGTTGACCTGTCCTCCAATCACAGCTCTCAACCTATGAAAGTGTCATCAAGCGGTAATGTCATACAGCGGTGCAAATGCCGGCCTGTAAATGTGTCAGGCCATCTGCAAGGGTAGCTGAGGAGGGAGGATGTCGGTCGAGTCACGAGGCCAACCTAGAATTTAGTCCGTGTATGAGTAAGCGAAGTGGCGCGTCTCTTTCTTTCGCCCACTTCGCATCCACGCACTGGCAGCGCCGCTCGTCAAACAGCGTTGTTCGGCATCGCTTCGCTCTTTTGCACCTGCCCACCACTCCCTCTCACAGTGCGTCGTTCTCGCTCATTTTATTCACTCGTGCGTCGCACGCTCCGCGCAGGCGAGAGCATATACTGCTCAGTGCCCATCCTACCCTCGCAGGTCGCTCTCCTAGCGCGGCGTTGCCTCGGGCTTTCACTCGCTCAGGGTCATTCATTTTCACCACGTCATACTAATATTACCATCTTTTGTACCTACGTACATCCCAAACCCACTGACCTCAATTCTCTCCGCAGTCAGTGTTCGAAATACACGGAGGGTATACCACTCTTCGTTTGGAAGGATCTTTAGTAAATCGTGCTGTAAGACACTTTTTGGGATCGCATAGGCCCTGCCATCAGCCAATGAGAAAGCTCGTTTCATTGCAAAGAGTTCCATTGGGCTGTGCCGTTCATTTAAGCCGCTCTGCAAATGCGGCAGGTCAACGGTTCTCGTCACTCCCTTATCTTCGAAGCTGACGGTCCAGTCTAGCTTCTGATAAGATCCGAAAGCCGAACGACGTGTTTACTCATTGATGGACGTCAGAATCGCTAGTAATGATGCCCTGAAGACGGGCAGGGTTAACGAAGACATCCCTACCCTACAATACTACAGCTATCGCATGCACTGAATCGTGCGATGAAGCCAGGTGTAAAGTGATCTTCGATATAATCTGAAACATCCATGATCCTGGAACTCACGAGGTGTTTTCATCCCCTCTGTATTTAAGACCAGTCTGTACCCTCGAAATTCGTATAAACGACCGACGACCGACAAATGCTGATCATTAAGCAACCTCTATCACTCTTGTCGACTCCGCATCGTTACCTCTCCCGCTTTCATCCTTTCCCCTTTGAACTCTCCATCGCCCAAGCCTCAAAAATACATGGTATAAAACCATAAAGAGTACAGAGTACAGCTGCAGGTAACACCGTTTATCTGAGCTGACATTCGTCGAGGTATTTGGTCATCACGGGTCGTCAACTTGAAAGGGTAGTATCCAGACGTGGGTTGAAGAGGGAGCCATTCCGTCCACGTCATCACTGGGCATAACAACTTGCATTCCGTATCCGTTCTCCATAATGCCAGAAAATCCAGGGCCTAAATCCCGAGGAATCAGTCGACGGGCATCACCCGGCCATCACGACAAGTACCGTGTCTCCTTTTCCAAATCCTAGTGCAGAGTACATCGCAGGGGCGAACAGAGGAAATCCACAACCGGCCGATGAACGCAGACAAGTTACCGCAGCCATCGCTGTACCGACACAGCAAGTAAGCAACGAGATGCCGAGATGTTGCGTGAGAACGCACCAGACGCAGCATAAAGGGTAAAAGCATCGACGATATACGTCTGAATACACTGAAAATTGAGCATGACACCCGCACCAATGAGCGCGATACCCTATTTCCATTTTGCGCCAAATGTGAGTCAAATCACGAATTTGGGGCCTGTGGGCACTCACAATGTCTGGTGCTATCCAATGCGTGTGCGCCTGAGCGGTCCATCCCGCAATAAGCAACCCTAGAGGAAGTACCAACGTGCCGACAAACATAATAGCTATTACCGAAAGTATGAGCCTTTGCTAAACCGGGAAGGACAGGAAAAGTGCGCGAACGTAGTCTAAATTCGGGTTTCCCAACACCTCCATTCTTATTTTTGAGATACACATAGACTTTGTCCAATGTCCTCGCATTGAATTGCGAGGCTCCTAATAGGCCAAACCCAAGAGCAATATAATGTAAGCCAGATATGCCAACAGTTTGTTGGTAAACACCCTGGAAAATGGAGGGCATGGCTGTCAAAAAGACTACTATAGATCAGGAGATGCTGGGGATTGAGCACAGTTAAACCACTCACGATACGTCAGTCCAAGGAGGTATGCCATGTATACACCGAGCAACTGGATAATGGGTTCTTGCACAAAGAGTGCAAATGGCCGCACCAGTGATTTAGTCATGATCACTTGCCAGCTAAAAATTGACAGTCGGGATAGTACGGTTGCTCGAACTATAATACTTACGAGCGCTCTTGTTTTCCATTAAAGATTGTCCGTACTCCTCTGTGAGGGGCTTTCTCCGCGTCCATCGACCCTCTTATTTGCTCTGCCTTCCTTTCCAAGAGTAAAGGGGGATAAGCTAAGGGAAACGCCATAAGCAATGCACACCAGAAACACCGAGTACCTGAACTGACTTTCTTGAAGGTAGAACAAGCCTAATGCCTGGACGGCCACATCTACAATGCTCGTTGACCAAAACTAGAGACACAACGTATTATTGGATTCAGAAACGTCTCGAAAAGAGTAAACATACCACCCATCTCCTCGTTGAACGCTCTGCAATCCTACGGACACAATCAAGTAGCTGAAGTGATTGAGGATAGGCGGAAACTTACCAAGCCCCCGTGATGGGACCAACTACTGGACCAAGTAGTGGTGCCAGGGAATACACAGCAACTGCTTGACCACGTTCTTCGGTACGCCAACAATCGCCGAGGATACCACCACCGATCTGGAGTCACAGGGTTGATTGCATAAAGTATCACTCAAACTGCATTACATAAGGCGAGGGGAGCACTACTTCCTAGTCCGGCAAGAAAGCGGAAGGCAAGCAATTGTGATTCATTCTGTGCGAAGCCACATGCAAGATTCCATGCTAGTTGATAGTGAGCCCGGGCACAGAAGATTGAGAACATAGTTACCCACTGAGGAACCATAGGTTTGCCAGTTGGAGCACTCGGGACCGCCCATAGATTTCGCTCAAAGGGGCGAAGAACAGGGGACCAATGGCTACCCATTTCAGATCAGACACGAATTCAAAACGTCGAATGAACCCTGATTTACCATTGGCAAGCACAAAGATCGACGTGGTAAACGCAATGACGACACTGCTATGAATTCCAAATTGGGCAGCCACTTGATAGGCGGCGGGAGCGATCATGGAAGAAGACACGGGAGTTATGAAAGTAAGTCCCGAGACGATGGCAGTCGCAGCCCACTTTTTCTTGAAGCTCCAACTTGAAAGAGATGCGTGAGGACCAATAAGTCAGAAATCATGCTATCGAACACACTTTGTTGGATTTTTAGGGTCGTCTGGACCATCCCAATCGACCATAAGTACGCTGGTGTTTTCTCCGTCTGATGGCGGCTTTTCATTTGGACTGATAAGCTTGTGAATATCATGTGCTAGGCCTGATATGTCCAGTGGGTGATTCCTATGCAACGTCGTGCTCGAGGAGACCCCTCCATGCCAGTGTTGTTCCGAAGCGTTTGCTGAGTTCGAGTGGTCCCGATGTTATTCAGCGCATCCATGGAATGTTACGTCTGGGAGGGAGAAGTACGGCGGTGTCAAAAACGTCGGAGTCCGGAGCGGAGCGGAGCTAATCGGAGCGGAGTAAACCGGAGCTCAGCTGCTGCCTAAGACGGGCGAAAACAACTAAGTTAATTACCTAATCGGAGCGGAGTAAACTGGAGCTACGATACATTAGTCTAACAGTCGATATAAGTAAGTAGAAGGTAACTCACCTCAGCTGCTGCCTAAGACGGGCGAAAACAACTGAGGTGTTTGGGAATGAAGTGAAAGGTTTATGTACTATGT
>JBBPRF010000290.1:0-32196 GCA_038092875.1 Lanmaoa pseudosensibilis
GAATAATGCTCTCGCAAGCGGTCGATGTATGCGATTCACGCCTGATGATGTTCTTTGTAAGTGTGGTCACTAACGAACACACAATGTTGACGTGATGTGCGGTATAGGTAACGTTCCTCCTCTATTCCACTGTTTTGATGAGTATTCTATGCGCTATATCGACCCTCTTGTGTCTGACTCTCTTACATCCTCCACGTCTTGTCATAGGAAATTTGGCTGCGTGGTCACATGGTGTCTGCGTCGTTTATCCGTCAGAGATGTTTGACCCGAAAGCGATTGTCGATGCAGTCGAGCAGGAACGATGTACTGCATTGCATGGTGTGCCCACCCACTTCCTCGGGGTGTTGGCGGAGGTGCAACAACGGGAGAAGGCAGGGAAAAAACCTGATCTAAGTCGACTCCGGTGGGTCGATTGCAGAGCCTCATGAGAACAGCAAACTAAACCACAGCGTTGAAACAGGACTGGAATTGCTGCTGGATCCCCGATACCCATCGATTTAATGCGCCAGCTGATCGACAAGCTGAATTTGGTGGACCTGACTGTCGCATATGGCATGAGTGCGTCGTAAACCTCGGTCCTCTGTCGTGTTTCGCTGATTCGTGATGGGTAGCGGAGACGAGGTGGGATTGATTCGGCGAGCATTCGGCGATTCGCTAACCTGGTTCCTCAGTCCAGTCTCCTTCCAGTCCACAACTGCGGATCCAATCATTAAACGCGTGGAAACGGTGGGGAGGGTGCAGCCTCATGTGAGAGCAAAAATTATAAACCAGGAAGGGAATATTGTTCCTGTTGGAACCCCTGGTGAATTGTGTGTCACGGGATATCTGCTCCAGAAAGGGTATGTTTCTTGCATTCCTAATTTCCGTGTTTTCCTGAGTCAAGTAGGTATTGGGAGAATGAAGATCAGACAAAGAAGGTCATGCGTCCAGACCATGAAAATGAATCTATTGTGTGGATGCATACAGGTGACGAAGGGATAATTGATGAGGAAGGTTATTTAAGGAGTACGTTTATTAATAATGCCACGCATGATGCTGATCCGAGTTCGTTGCAGTTGTTGGTCGAATCAAGGTCCGTTTTTGGTGTGTTCACGGTACAAAATAAATGACGTTGCACCAGGACATCATTATTCGTGGCGGAGAGGTGAGTCCTCGTCGAAAAATACTCGCCGCATTCGTAGCCTGACTACCGATTTCGACTAGAATTTGTTCCCCGTTCAGATAGAAAATGTTCTGACAGCACACCTGTCTATAAGAGAAGCGGCGGCAGTGGCAGTTCCAGATGCCAAGTATGGTGAAGTGGTCGGAGCATGGGTGCTACTCGAGCCAGGCGCGACGATGTCCAGGGAGGCAATTCGTCAGGTTGTCCGGGACAACATGAACCCGCAGGTATGGGCAGATCTTGGGCCCGTGATTGTTTTTACGCTGACATGGGTATGGCGTAGAATGCGCCGGTGTGGGTATGGTTCATCGGGGATAGGATGGACGGGGAGGAACTGCCAAAGACTGCGAGCGGTAAAGTGATGAAGCACATTTTACGACTGTGGAGTGCCAAGTTGGCCGAGGAGGGGGTTGGTAGAGTCACTGGGGAAGTGGGTTTTTCTCGACATGAAAATCAGACTTGTAGACCTTAGTGATCAGACCTTACTCAGACCCTGTGCTCACTGAGCCTCGAATATGATGTAATCAGAGCTCACCAACCTCGAGACTTGAATGCGTCAGAATACGAGCCTAAACACTCGGGGCAGAGGAACTCAGAGGACTCGCAAAGGAGAGCTTGGAATGAGCCAGATGAGTCAGGAATCGAAGCGGACGTACCAGGAGACCATGAGAGCATGTGGGAACGCTCAGGGGTCGAGACGAACCGGTACGACGACGAGACGATCGCGTCAAGTCGAGGAACTGGGCCTGGAGACCATATGGGCGAGCGGGAGGTATCGAGAGGCGTCGAGAGCGATTGGAAGTGCCAGAATGATGGTGACGGTATCATGGGGGATGAGAGGCGAGGCTGGATGTATGATGCAACGAGCAACTCCCGCCGCGACTCGAGACAAGTCGAAACGAAGTTGCGAGCTGAAGAAGAGGCGACTCGGAATCAGCACCGGCGGTACGGGCGCACAACGAGCGGCGTACCTGAGTCATCCACACCACCCGCCAAGCGTCCCAGGCGACCTACCAACTACGTTAACCCATCGTGTCATCGAGGACATGAACATGCAACCTAGAAGAGTCAGTTGAACCCAGACCCACTTACCGAGTCGGACGATCGCGTCAAAATCGGGCGAAGCGCATCAATCAGATACGCTGTACATGGACTACAGAAGATGGAGAGGCGATCTCGAGAAAACGCGAGTGCGACTGCACCGGAGTCGATCGAGGAACCGCGCGCAGACTTGGTCATTTTTAAAGATCACGTCCAGAGAGCTGGTACTGTACTCGGCTAAGGAGGCTCGAGGCTCAAGTCATTGTTGTAAGTAAAGTAAGTAAATAGTAATACACGATAGCCTGCGCACTCCATAGCCCAAGTTGTTGCTAAGTTGGATAACATCAACGTGAAACCGGAGTACAAGTACTGTCCTGCTGCGCCGCACGCTTTGCGGCCTTCTTTTTCTTTTTCTGAGTGCTTCTTTTTGATCTGGACACTTGGCGGAAGTAGAGATGAAGTGTCGCGAGTACGGACATTAGGGACCATTGGCCGTCGCTGCAAACACCTGAGGTAACGAGGATAGGCAGTATAGTATGTCGAGTATCACATTTCTTGGAATAGAAACCACCAATCATGATTTTCCTCCATGATGTCGGCAATATGGAGAAGTAGCCGTTTTGAGGCCAGGTCAAGCATCGTTGTGACGTCCTGCACTTGCATCGTAGAATACAAGGATTGAAATCCGTAAGTATATGAGCCCCTCTACAATGGAATGCACTTCCTCCTTTGAAGTTGAATTTACCATGCTCCCCACGAAGGGAAACGTAGATGTCAATTGACTTGACATCAAGCCACGTTATATTTTCGACGACGACAGGCAGTATGTCATTACCGCCAGGTAACACTTCCGGAGTGAATGCTGAATAGTCGAGTTCAGAACGAGAGAGAAGGGGATGATCTGGAAGGGGGAGCTCATGTTTGGATTCACGTATGCAAATAATGAACGCAGCATCCATTCCGGGAGTCATTTCTGCAACTGCTTGCAGCTGGTGTTCCATTACTGAACGGAGTTGACTGAACCCACACTCCCCGACCCAAATCGGTATCCTGAATGCAAACGGGGATATAAGTCAAGATGGAAGTCAGGAATGACTACTTTCGTCGAGTCTTCGATTGCGGAGTTGAAGAGGACATCCGACGTGACATTTGGGTGTTGGGGATGATAACAAAGTACGAATGCATTTTGCGAAATATCGAATTGGAGCTTCATGAATTGGGTAGGTAGCTCTTGCGATTATCTGCGAGAGTTCAGGAATATAAGTCAACCTACGGAAAGCGTCACTGATTGCTAAAGAGAGACAAGAGAAAAACTTACTTAACAGGCTGCCGATATTCTCTTCGCTCCCAAAACAGAGATACTACGTAGTCAAACTCTGCAAGTGTAACATCATTGAAAGTCTGTGAAGAGTTATATCGCATAACCATCACATTGGGAGGCTATGGGAGCTACTGACATAAATGTCAAAGAACGGGACTTGAGGAGCTTGAATGATCCTACTGTAGTGATCTGTGTCGATGATGGAAGTTTGTTTAATGGATAGGTGGAAAGTTGTGTTGCTGCTAGGACTGATGCTAAGCACATGGTCGGATGGCATATTCTCGTCTGTTTGCACCCGGTCAGAAGTTGATTGAATGGATGTGATCCCGGAATCAGGAAGGGAGCTCTGCAATGAGTTGCGAGACTTGGAGGAGGTGGTAGCATGGCTTGTGGTTGGTGCGAGAAGACTACTGTTGCACACCATACTGGGCATAACACTCATGCACAAGAGGCCGGGTGGGGTTAGAGATATGAAACTGAGTCAAGAGAGCTCTCTGCCAGGAGAGCGAGTTCATCGCCGGGGTGCCAGTGGGTCCGCACATGACACTTCTAGTTGGGTCTCACTCAACCCGAAACACCCCCTGGACCAATTACAGGAAAAATTGGATTACGTCGCTAACAGACAACTGAGACAAGAGACAGACGGGAATCGAATCACGGCGAAACAAATGAAGGGTAGTAGATGACGCATGGTCCTGCTGTTGACTTCCCTTGCCGAGATCCGGGCTGCCGAGGCTAAAGCACGAAGGATACAACATCATCGACATCCAGGAAGCCTTCGAGTCGACTTGCTAAGTTGCCGAGACTCGAGACTGCTATCCTCGACTCAGCCCTCGACTTGCCCTCTCGTCCTTGGACACCACAAAGTACTACACACTCAGTACAGTAGGGGCTTGGGCTTCTATTTCGCCAAGCCCGGGCCTTCCAAAGCCGGGCCGTACACATCACTTGGCGCCGACGGCGGCGGCGGCGGCGGCTGGACGGACCCCGTCCTAAGATCTTTGTCCGCTTTGCGACCAAGACGGGTGACTCGGATGCCATAGGTATGAACATGATCTCGAAGGGTACGGAGAAGGCACTCGAGGTGATGCAACAGCACTTCCCTGACTCGAAGATGCGTCACCCTTGCTCTCTCTGGCAACTACTGCACGGACAAGAAGCCTGCTGGGCCATCAGCTGGATTTAGGGGTATGTTTGACTTTGGAAATTGCCCGTAACAACAGCCTTCTACCACAAGACAAGAAGATCAAAAAATCAAAATCAAAAAATCAAAAACCAAAAAGCTAAAAAAAAAACTCTGGTACGGGCTCATGGTCTGGGACTCACCATGACCCTACGACTCAGCGGGCGAGGAATGCTGATCAGCGCTCGCGCTGCTGGCTTCTCATCCAGACCTCTTCAGACATGTCGACCACTCACTCTTTCGTCAGTCCAAGGACCGAAAGACCCTCCGCTCGAACGCCGAACGCTCTCGGTCTACTTTCGGGATGAGATTTTTGCAAAGCACGCAGAGAGACCCGCTCTAGTGTGCAGGCAGGAGAAACCGAGGGTACACGGTGGCCCTCCCTCGCACAACATGGGCATTACCACGCACCTAGCCTGGGACTTTCAGGAATTCGACAGACACATCCACGCGCTCGCGAGGGGGCTCGTGTCTATGGGCGTCAAAAGGGGAGACCGCGTCGCGGTGGTGATGGGTAACAGTAGGTGCGCGTCCGCTGACAGTTCTCTCCTCGTTATTGTCTCACGTCGACGGCGTGCGTCAACCTGACTTTTGGTGGCGGGTATTTGCAGCTCGTATGCATTGTTACAGTTGGCGTGCGCGAGCGTGGGTGCGATCCTGGTGTCGCTCAACCCTGCTTACCGCGTCAACGAACTCGTGAGTGTCCCTGTCTTACCTGAGCACGGTGTGTTGAACGTTGTTGGTCGTTCTCCCTCCCCGCATCGCTACTGCGATGTAAACTCAGGTGAATAGCCTGAACGTAGCGGGCGTGTCCCATCTCTTCGCCATCCCATGTCTTCGAAGTTCGCGTTACATACGTATGCTGTCCGATGCCTTGCCGGATTTGTGCTCCTCTACCCCGGGGAACATACAATGCGAAGCACTCCCCACGCTACGACACCTCGTCGTGGTGAACAATTTGGCAGATCCAAACGCATACCGACAGGAGGTCATGAACACCCAGTGTATAACTGATTGGCAGGAGACGTTCGTGTGGAGGGAGGACGGTGCAGAACAACGACGTGTGCGCGAGTGCGTGGACGAGCTGCAGTCAGACGACGTGATTAACTTGCAGTTTACGAGGTACGTTTTCGTTAGTTTTCGCCGTTTGGGATCGTGGCGAGTGACCTCGGTTTACGCAGTGGGACGACGGGTGCCCCAAAGGCTGCTTCTGTACGTGCTTTCCCCCGCATCCTCCACTTACATCTCTGGCTCAAACCGTGTGGTAGTTGACCCATCTCAATATTTTGAATAATGCTCTCGCAAGCGGTCGATGTATGCGATTCACGCCTGATGATGTTCTTTGTAAGTGTGGTCACTAACGAACACACAATGTTGACGTGATGTGCGGTATAGGTAATGTTCCTCCTCTATTCCACTGTTTTGATGAGTATTCTATGCGCTATATCGACCCTCTTGTGTCTGACTCTCTTACATCCTCCACGTCTTGTCGTAGGAAATTTGGCTGCGTGGTCACATGGTGTCTGCGTCGTTTATCCGTCAGAGATGTTCGACCCGAAAGCGATTGTCGATGCAGTCGAGCAGGAACGATGTACTGCGTTGCATGGTGTGCCCACCCACTTCCTCGGGGTGTTGGCGGAGGTGCAACAACGGGAGGAAGCAGGGAAAAAACCTGACCTAAGTCGACTCCGGTGGGTGGATTGCAGAGTCTCCAGCAGAAAGAAGACGGGAAGCTAAACCATACGAAACAGGACTGGAACCACTGGTGGATCCCCTGTGCCCATCGATCTTATGCGCCAGCTGATCGACAAGCTGAATTTGGTGGACCTGACTGTTGTGTATGGCATGAGTGCGTCGTAAACCTCGGTCCTCTGTTGTGATTCTCTGATTCGTGATGGGTAGCGGAGACGAGGTGGGATTGATTCGGCGAGCATTCAGCGATCCGCTGACCTGGTTCCGCAGTGCCTCCTTCCAGTCCACAACTGCGGATCCAATCATTAAACGCGTGGAAACGGTGGGGAGGGTGCAGCCTCATGTGAGAGCAAAAATTATAAATCAGGAAGGAAATATTGTTCCTGTTGGAACCCCTGGTGAATTGTGTGTCACGGGATATTTGCTCCAGAAAGGGTATGTTTCTTGCATTCCTTGTTTCCGTGTTTTTTTCCCGAGTCTAGTAGGTATTGGGAGAATGAAAATCAGACAAAGAAGGTCATGCGTCCAGATCCCGAAGACGAATATACTGTTTGGATGCATACAGGTGACGAAGGGATAATCGACAAGGAAGGTTATTTGCGGAGTACGTTTATTAATAAATGCCATGCATGATCCTGATCTGAGTTCATTGCAGTTGTTGGTCGAATCAAGGTCCGTTTTTGATGTGCTCACGGTACAGAATAAATGACGTTGCACCAGGACATCATCATTCATGGCGGAGAGGTGAGTTCTCGTCGAAAGATGCCTGGGGCGTTCGTAACCTGACTACCGACTTCGACTAGAATTTGTTCCCCGTTGAGATAGAGAATGTTCTGACAGCACAGCCGTCTATAAGAGAGGCGGCGGCGGTGGCAGTTCCAGACGCCAAGTACGGCGAAGTCGTCGGAACATGGGTATTACTAGAGCCAGGTGCGACGATGTCCAGGGAGGCAATTCGTCAGGTTGTCCGGGACAACATAAACCCGCAGGTATGGGCAGATCTTTGGCCTGTGACTTTGTTTACGCTGACATGGGTATGATGTAGAATGCGCCGGTGTGGGTATGGTTCATCGGGAATGGAATGGACGGGGAGGAACTGCCAAAGACTGCGAGCGGTAAAGTGATGAAGCACATTTTACGACTGTGGAGTGCCAAGTTGGCCGAGGAGGGGGTAGGCAGAGTAGCAATGTAAAGATATCTGTGCCGATATGCCGAATGAACGTGAGAATTTGCTCCCAGGACGAGATATGGTCAGACTTTAATTTTGACCAAGTTGCATCCGTTGACGACGACTCGACGTTCACCATGTCCGTCTCGAAACGCGTCCGCATCTACACCCTCGAAGACCTCGCCTCACACAAGTATGCACAGAGCTGTTGGGTGACATTCAAGGGAAAAGTCTACGATGTCACCGCTTTCGCCTCTGATCATCCCGGAGGGGACGACCTCATTCTTAACAATGCCGGCACGGACGTGGAAAACCTCATGAAGGACAAGGATTCGCATGACCACTCCGAATCAGCATATGAGATGCTGGAGGAGTACGTGATCGGTCGTTTGGGCACTGAAGCAATAACCGTCAGTGATGGTGCGTCTTTGTACCTGCTTGTCCACAACTTCGTCTCACGTTGCACAAAGATTGGGAAGCGACGGACGACTTCCACCCGGAGGACACTGACTCGGCTGAGGATTTTGCAAAGACCCAATTTCTCAACCTCCGAGAGCCTTTGCTCTGGCAAATGTGGAATGCCAACTTCAGGTCCGCTCGATCACGGCGGGATGTTCGTGTAGTTTTAATCCTCTCTCCAGCAAGTCATATTACCTGAAACAAGTCCATCAACCACGGCATTTGAAGGAGTCGGCGCGTTTGTTTGGTCCCACCGTGCTCGAGGTGAGTTTACCGTGATACGCTTAGCTAGTGATTATCCTGACTGTAATTAGATGTGCACACGCACGGTATGGTATGTGGTACCGCTATTCTGGCTACCCATTGCGGCCAATCTCTTCTTGCGCTCGATGTTGCAATTCACCATGCCAATACCGACTTTCTGGGAGGCACCCCTGTTTCCCCTTTCCGCCTTGTCTCTTTTGTCGACGGACGCGTTTTTTAAAACGTTGCCCTGCTTCTTGCTGGGAAACGTTATCTGGACGATGTTGGAGTATGGGATGCATCGTTTCCTCTTCCACATTGATGAGCTCTTGCCCGATCGTCCCGTTTTCTTGACTCTACACTTTTTGCTTCATGGCATTCATCACTATATGCCAATGGACCGGTGAGTTGCCCTGTTGTTGCCCAAGTGCCTTATTCATTGTTTTCAGTCTGAGACTTGTCATGCCACCGATCCTGTTCGGTGTCCTTCAAGCGCCGTTTACACGGCTTGCACACATACTATTCCCGACTGCTATTGCAAACGGTATCATCTCCGGTGCATTCACGTTCTGTGGGTATTTTCCCCACTTGACACTCCTGAGTCCTGTTTCTCACCGATTCTATAGACATTTTGTATGATTGCATGCACTATGCGTAAGTGTACCCTCTTCCGTCCTGGTTTGTAATTCATTCCTTGTAGGTTACACCACACCAGGCTCCCTGCATACATGCGGGAGATGAAAAAATATCACTTGGCTCATCACTACAAGAACTTTGAGCTCGGATTTGGAGTTACCAGTGCGTCTAATCGTTATCACATCCAATTGCTCTCTGACGCATGGGATACAGGCAAGATTTGGGACTATGTCTTCAACACTGTGCTCCCAGTGTAAGGATGAGGCAGCTGGGACCACCGAGGTAGCATATTTTACGAATGAACATATCAACGTTTGCTTCGTTTGTTAGATATATAGATCATCCTGCTTTACTAGCATGGTATAATACATTTCTACACGGAAAGCTATCTGCACTGCCACATTTCATTGAGGTGTCCCTCTGGCGACATTCATCGTGGGATGCCAGCGAACAAGGTTAGCGTCGGTGTAGACGAGGCGTCCTTACTCAAGGCCTACAAACTGACCACACTCAACCCAACGTGAGCCCGTCAATGTACTATGAAATGACCTGTTGACATGCATGACCACCAGGAAGTGGGAAGAAGTGGATTATGACTTGGAAGATCCACTATCTGACATCGTGACCTCGGTCGGTGGGGACGGCGACGGCGATCCGTTGGGGCTAGGCGCGACTGTCGAGTGCGTCAACCACTTCATTGTTCCTCGACATCTTATTGACCACCATCCTTCAGTCTTAGGAGCATGGACGCTGAAACGAGTAGGAACTTCCGAGTTGTCGTATCTTGGGGCTGGGTCTGACAATCGCACAGAGGCCACTGTCATGTTGAGCTCAAAGTTGTTCGACCCCAAGGCTTTCCTGGCCGCAGTTCACCCCAACGCGACGTACCAAGACTTGGCTGCTGGTATATCCCATCTCCAGGCGTCCATTGACGCGCGGTCAGAACAGGTTCGGGTGCTCGTCGAGGACAACTTTGATCGTTTCGTTGCGGTGAAAGCATCTACGGATGGTAAATTGCTCTACGAACGTATTCCTGAACGGTCGCTCACGACTCCACAAGCTCTGTATGCTGAAATGCGGGAAGGTCTCTTGTCGGATGCCAACGAATATGCGTCGAAGCCGCTCATCGATCATCTGAAACGTAGGCCAACATGCTTTTATTTTCACTATTCGGTTCCCTCGCTGAGCGTGTTGTGGTCTGTATAGGTTCTACCGTCAAGGCTAACCAAGTGTTCCTCCCGGTCCTGGAGAATTCTGCCAAGGCTCAGAGACTGCGCACCACGCTGTCCGTGTTCGAACGCTCCAAATTCTTTTTCAGTCTACCAGGGTCTCTTGCGGAATCCATTGAAGCGGTCAGTGTGGAGAACTGCTTCAACGATGTGTGGTTGCCGTGACCAAGTTTTTTTTTCTTTCATGCAGGGCAAGTATGAAGCTGCTTTACGAACGTACAACAAGGGCAAATTTCTTCGAGATTCTCGGCAGGGGCAAATGATGCCAGCCGAGTCCTCGGCCAACGGAAAGTCGGATGGTTCTGTGTCCGGACAGAAACGGATGTTGGAAAAAGTCTGGTTCAACGTCGAGAAGGTCATGGCGGAGATGAAGTCCCTTCTCTTGTCAAAACTACAAGAACCGAGTCGGAGTGTCGAGGAACAGGAGAAAACGATCGAGTATGCTGTTCAAGTATTCTGAAACCCTCATTCATGCTGATCGTCCGGACTCCGGAAGGATTCTGTTAGAGTTGAACACGTCGGATGACCCGATATGGACTTATTTCGATAGCCAACATACCCATGTCATGAAACAGATCAATGCCTCGTATCGATCTGGTGTCGAAGCCATCAACAGTAGGTGCATTCGGCGTTGATAGGATATTACTAATTCTCCCCCAGATGCATTGAACATGGCACCTCCTGAAACGGGTAATCCTGATGGTTTCAATACCTCACTAAAATCCCAACTGCAGCTATGCCTTGCTTCCCTTGAGACGAAACAACCTGAAACGGTGATCGGTGAGTTTCCAGAAGTTATCAGTCTGGCTATTACTCACCACATCTGCAGCCCAGGGTGGAGGTCGTGAAATTTGGGAGGCCATCTTTGAGATGATCAAGAACATGTCTGAGATATTGCTCTCTTCGCTTCCTAACTTCTGGAAGATCGCTAGAAGCTTTATAGAGGGAAAATTCAAAAGAGTGTGTTGAACGCTTGATCACGGGGATGATTTACTAACGCCGTCAATTTCAGCCATCTGGCTCACGACGAAGTGCCCAGCAATGCGGTCAAATGGCGCTCGACATCGTGAAGCTCTATGTTTCACTTTTGTCTGAGTTCTTCAGTCTTTCTGATGCAGTTGTGATGCAAAGGAATAGCAACGACCCCTTACCAAAACTGCTTCCGAGACACTCAAATTCCTTGACCACTGCCCACTTTTTGGTCAAGATCCTCGTTGAGATTCAAGATTGCGCCGGTGAGATGACGGGAATGGACATCGTTCCTGAGGCTAGCTTGAGTCTTAGGAATCTGGTGGAAAGCGTTCGATGGAAATTTGGGGACATCCTTGTCCGTGTTTGGCTACGAGGTTGTCACCTTGAACTTGGCTTCATATATGCTACTGACCATGATGACCAACAGATGCAACTCTGTTCCACCTCCTCGAGACGTGGACACCGTCTACGCCAGATCCTTCTGTGACACAGTTTATGTCACTGCTTGACGTGTTCCAGAGACATCTGACCACAGTTGCATTAAAATTCGCCGGAGGGATCGAGTTATCGTCGACCTCTTCTTCATTTCGGACCATACAGCAGAATCAAATCTCACCTGCGTTTATGGCAAAGATCACGAAAGCATTCATGGACGCGGTTTACGCATTTTTAGATGGCTTAGTTCATCTGACTTCACCCGAGTGGTCCATAACGACGGAGACTTCTGGTTCAGGTCAACAATTGCTATCACAACCGTTTGATTTGAACGATGTAGTGAGTACGACAGATCAGTAAGAGTTCAATTGTCTGATGGTTGAGTAGGACACCAGACTTCTTCTCGTGCTGTCCAACTTTGTGTATCTCTCTGGAACGCTGATCCCCAACATGATCTCTCAGCTCGAAAGTGCATTTGGTGTATCCAAAGAAGATGATCGTAATGTGCGCTCCTTGTTACCATACAGCCAGACATCATGACGACCCTCCTTGTAGACTCTAGTCAAGGTGGTACAAACGTTGGACAGGAAGTTGTTTGATTCGTACGTGAAGCCCAAGTCCGGCACGGTGACTAAGATACTACGGGAAGGCATCCTGGATCGCGAGATGAACTGGTACGAGACCCCCCAACCAACTGGTGAGCAGGACGTCTGAAACTCGCTGATATACGAGGGTTCTGAATCTCAAACAGCAATTCGGCCCTACATGTACCGAGCGTCGATGACGCTCGTGGAGATTCATGCGCAAGTCAGTCGCGTCGCGGAAGGACTGCTCGACCGAGTTCTATACGCGATTGTCGAGGACGCCGCAGACGAGGCTTTGCGCTCTTTCCAGCAAGTCAAACGTTTCGGCATGGGTGGAATGTTGCGGGTATTACCGTCGCTTAATTCGGGAATCCACGGGACGCTGATTATCTACTCCAGGCGACCCTCGAAATCGAGTTCATACATCAAACGTTGGCCCGTTACGTTTCGCCTGCCGCGACGAAGACGCTTTCCGAACTGTATAACAAGATATCCATGGCGTATGCCCGACGTCCTGGGGATGATAACTTACAGGGGCACCTTGACGACGTCAAGAAGATACTGGCTGAAAGTCGGCGAGCGACCAGCATCGAGTTCATGTGTTTCAGACAGCCAAAGGAAAAGAATAGTTCGAGAGCGACGAGCGGGAGGTCGAAGACAAAAGGAGAAAGCACCCCGCGTTCTGCCGGACAGAAGCGGTTGGCTGGTTAAGAGGTGGTTTGTACGATTATGCTTTGGCGTTTTGGTGTCGTTTGTATGCTCGTCGTAATGGTCGATTTGGATGAGGAAGCATGTATGTACTAGTAGATGCTGCGCACCACTTTGTGCCTGCCAAGCTTGCACGCCGCTCGTCAGCACTTGCTAGGAC
Source organism: Lanmaoa pseudosensibilis (assembly GCA_038092875.1). Lineage (NCBI taxonomy): Eukaryota > Fungi > Basidiomycota > Agaricomycetes > Boletales > Boletaceae > Lanmaoa > Lanmaoa pseudosensibilis. The sequence goes on from JBBPRF010000290.1 coordinate 12,994, forward strand.
TCGGATGTTTACTCCATACTAATGAAGACAGCTATTGCTTGATGAGGCGCGAACTCCGCCGAACCGACGCTATCATTGTACACTGTACGGTACTTTGGTTCGGTTACTTCGGTAGGTGAGCTTTCAAGCTCAAGTCTTGCAACCGCGCGCCCCTGACTTGGCAGAGGAATGATGCCCTTCCTAATGCCGTGGGTGGTGATCCGAATCGCCACCAATCAATCATCCAACCAGCTCGCACGTGTAGGGACGCACACTCATTTGACAAGCATGTTCTCGTCGGTGATTTGTCCACGCCGAGGGCCGAAACGAGCGCCCTACTCGCTAGCGCCAATATTATGCAACGCACGTCAGGCACTCTCGCCTCCTGCATCCCTTCCTTCCAACAATGACCACGACAACTAGCATTCAAGTAAAATTCCCCCGTGAGGTTCAGCGGGACGTGGCAGACCTTCCAGCGGAGCAGAAGGTCCCACCGCCCAGGTAAGCTGGAGCGTCTTTTTTTGCGGCGTCTGTGAAGGATGTTGATTGTGTGTAGGTACCGCCATGCAGCACCATCAGCGCCATGGCCATGGATGGACTTTAACCAAGATAAAGCTGACGTTCCACCGCTTTCGCCCGGCGCACTCGAACCGTGGAGCCAATACCCTCAGAGTCATTTCGGAAATTGGACACCAGACCAGGTAGAGCGATGCCGCATGTTGACGATTTGCCAAGATCAATACATGTGTCAAATACACAAAGTGGACATACTCAAGGACGGAAAATTCGACAAGCCTGAGGAGGAGGCGCAACCTCGTCAAATACCCTCAGACCCTGATTCGGCAATAATGTTTTGGGAGGAGCTAGAGAGACGAGTAAGCGCCTTGTTTCACGCCATGTCGTTGCTGCGAGTCTGAGGTATTTGATAGCCCGAATCAAACCTCCGTGTCCGAGCCCTTTTCATCGAGAACATTACCTTGAACGTGCTGAGGATATTGGGTGCAAGGTGCGTTGCCTGCTACGAGCGTCTATTCTATCCTCATGGCACCCAGTTATAACATCGAGCCTTTTTTCTTTGCCTCCTCCGCAAACTGGATTCCATCGCGGTATCAAGAAGACCCACACCATGCGAAAGGAGATCGTGCGTGATCTGCTCGATGCCTTATGTCTGTGTCCAGTTCACACTATCTAGACATCACTGTCGTTCTCCCGTTTATACGCACAGTCAACAATAAGCGGGAGAGGGTTAGTCCCACACCATCAAATGAGACTCAGTACCCACCAGGAAAATGGTCGGAAAACGGGTCGGAAACAGGGCTAGCACCTCTCACAGGTATCTGTCGCATTCGATTTCAAGCCGGTAATGACTAACTTGGGTTAGATAAGAAGCAGACCATTGACACACAGGCTCCTCTCGTTCTCTCCGGTATGTATAAGAACTACAATGTATCCTACATGCGCCGACTGACGATTGCCTAGACCAAAAGATCTTGCTACAAGATTTGCTCGCCATACACATGGTCCGCAGTACGAACACTAACACCATCATATCATACCACCACCATTCAGAACTTCAAAAGACGACAGCGAAACGCCTCCAATCTCTTGTGCAAAGAACTGGTGATAGCGTGTATTGGTCGAAAATCTATGAGAAGTCAAGGGATCCGACATTTGTGTTTCTGGCTATGCTCTGGTACGCACTGTATGCGTGGGACGAGTCGCTCGAGGTGCTTTACGCGCATCTGAGCGAGCAGCTCGTAAGCCAGTTTTCCTTCGATGTTTATTTGTACTCAGATGGTCCCTGCAGGAAGCTACCGACGTCACGACACACATTGAACACACGCGAGAGCTGCACAAGTTGCAAGCTCACCTTTTGTATTACCAACAACTCCTCCGCGACTTTCGCAAAGGGGTCGAATTCGTGCGAGATACGCCCAACCCAGCCATGGACGAAGATCCTGACCGAAATAATTCCAAGGACCTATTGAAACAGGAAACAGGAAACTTGCTGTCTGAGATCGAGCGATTAGAGAGACAGAGGCAGATACAATCGGATCGATTAAAAAATGCGATGGCGCTGGTTCGTCTCTTGCGATACTCTCCAACCATGGGCTTTCCTAATGGAATGTGACCAGTCCTTCTCGACCGTCAACCTTGAAGACAGTAGAAGCATGCAGAACTTGACCAAGGCAACCATGCGGGACTCTGCCGCCATGAAACAAGTGAGCATGGACGTCCCTCTCCTTTAAATGTGATGCTCACGGGTGGTCACCAGATTTCGTACCTGACTATGATATTCCTGCCTGCAAGCTTTCTTTCCGTAAGTCGTCCATGTCGCTGGTCTCTGTCCATGACTTAGGGTGACGCCGATAGAGCGTGTTCGGAATGAACGTCGCAGAGATCAACCCTGGCACCCTGGAGACCTTGGCCGTGTATATCGAGAGCACCGTTATCTTGACCCTGATCACTGCATGGGTCGTGATCGCCTTGCAGCATCACAGTTCCTTCCACCCAGGCGGAAGTCATGTCGTGCAACGTATCGCGTGGCCGATAATTTACGGCTACAAGTTGATGATAAGGATGATGGCAGCGGCCAAGGAATCACTTGGCCGGTTGTCAATGCAGAGACGCAGACCCTAAGGATACCGTCCAGGGAACTGACCTGGGTATATCGTGGGTGGTATATTCATTTTGGATATACCTGTGGATGGACATTACTATTCACATGACATCATGGATTTTTTGGAGTATTTAGCCGTAAGAGTCGATTTGATTTTCGTTGTTGTTGTTGTTGTGCACTGAGCATGAGGAACCGTAGTCGATATCACGTTCTTGAATACGATTCGTACGTATTTGCTTTGCATTTTCTGAGCTAGACGTTACAGTTTGTCACTTGGTCTGCATCGAAAGGTATCTCGTGCCAACTCGCCGCAAGCTTCGTCAGACATGGGTACATATTGAGCAAAGATAACGGCAGAGACACGCTGATCGAGCGGCAGATTATAAGTAGCACTCGCAACGGGGATTAGGGTCTGGGTCGGTCATCTAAAAGTCTGGGTGACTTACCGAGCGAGGCAAGCTCCCACCTTTTTCGTTACATTCCATCAACCGTTGGGTTAGTTTAGGAACAGCTGTCCTGGTTTGGGGTGTAGTCGATGTGTTTTTTTTTCTTCTTTTCCCTTTCTTGCTCAGTCGTCCTCCAATCGCAGCTCTCAACTGCCTGTGGTGGAAATCGTTAAGCGATAATTTTACACACTTGTCCTTGCAAGAATCCAAGAGATCTTGACTTGTTCGGGTATAAATCATTCGAATCCGCTTCGTCATCTCTCAAGGTTCAAACAATAAATGCATTGCCCAGTATACTCGGGGGATTTCGAAAAATTGCAAAATGCCCTACCAATGACGGGCAACGACCCTCAAACAACGACTAAGGATACGCAGTAGTCGAACCGACTCGGTCGCGCGAAGTTCACTTCCGACTTGGGTGTACTGTAGTGCTATAAGCGCTGATCCTACCAACCGCCGTCCATATAGTCCTTCTGAATCGAGAACGACCGAGCCAAAGTATGGACTGTAATTATCATTCATTTCCGTCCTCTCGATACGAACGCACAAAGCACGAGTCGACTCGGTCGAGTCCCCACCACCAACTTATCTATTACCTCCAGGTGCAGTGGCTACAGAACGGTACAACGAATGTCTGCACCTGCCACCAATTCGGATTCGCCCAGAGTGTCGGAGAAGGGCCAAGGGTCAAGCGATGAACGCCGCGAGGCGAATAACGGATGCACGCCTCTACGATTCCTGAATCGTGTCACGACCCTCTTGGCTCACTATGGCGTAGAAACGCATGAGTGAGTACGTCCGTTTGTCCCTTGAACTTACTGGAACGTACGAGACAACACGCAATAACACTATGATAGTATCGCGCCTATCCCAGCGGCAGAACGAGTCGATACACGGTGGTACCAATTATTTTTCGTCTGGTTTTCGGGTAACATGAACATCCCCACGTACGTGATCTAGCAGGCGAGAACGCACATCGAGCAAAGAATAAATAAAAGAGTGATCTTGTAACATTGGCAGGTTCAGTGTGGGAACCACAGGGCCCGTGTTCTTTTCGTTGGGCGTTCGCGATGCGATCGTGATCATTGTTGTGGTAGACCTCTTGTAAGAATTCCTTTTGATTTTGCCTCAGCATCTTTGCTCATACATAGAGGACGTTAGGTTTTGCCTGTTCCCGGCGTTCTTGTGAACAGATCTGCCGCCGTATTTTGTTAGTGGGACTGAACGTACTTGTAGTGCCGTGTTCGGGCCAAAGCTGGGGACGCGTGCGATGGTTCAGTCACGCTTCTCGTGGGGGTGAGTGACCACGAATCAGTCTGGCATGCATTGTGTCCAACGCGATGGTTCAAGATATTATGGATCCATCATACCGAGCGTTCTAAACGTCTTCTCGATGCAAGGATTCCTGATTCTGAATTGCATCATCGGTGGGCAAACGTTGGCGAGTGTGAACTCGCATCTGGATGATACACTGGGCATTGTGATCGTCAGTGTGATCTCCCTTGTTGTCCGTAGGATCCTGTTGCAATTCCTTCATCCAGTGTGCTGAGCGGTTTTTAGGTGACCTTCTTCGGTTATCGGTTCCTTCATTGGTAAGGATTTCAACGTTGCGTCGTGAAGACGGCTAGAGCTCGTCCACAGGTATGAGAGCATTGCGTGGCTACCGAATGTCATTGCTTTCATCGCTATGCTGGCCCTCGGGTACCCCCAGCTGCGTGCTAACCAATACGTGGCGGTCCCCGCTCCTACTCCAAGTTCGGTCTTGTCCTTTGCGTCTACTGTCGCTTCGAGTGTTCTCAACTGGTGTACATTGGTCCCCGATTACGGTGTTTACCACAGTCCTGCTGCATCATCGTAGGTTGCATCTTGCTTTTGCCTGTGCAATCAGAGACTGAGATAGATGTGCAGCGCGCGAATTTTCCTCTACACATACCTCGGGTTTGCGATCTCATGTGCAAGTTTCTGTGCCATGCAGGTGTCCCCGCAACTCATGGTGATGACAGATAACCAGTCACACGCTCGGAGCAGCCTTTGCAGCTGCGGCTCCCAATGTCCCCGTGTGGAACGTTGCTTTTCAAAGTAGCACGTCCGTCGGAGGCTTGTTGTACGGCGTGTTGACACCCATAGGTGGTTTTGGCAAGTTCCTCACGGTGCTTGTCGCACTGAGTATACCGAGCGCGTGTGCACCGGTCATGTATACGTTCAGCACGAGTCTTATGTCTGTCGCCCATTGGTTCTCCCTCGTACCGCGCTGGGTGTATATCCTCATTTCTGAAGGCATGTGCGTCATGTGTTTCCTTGTATAAGATGATCTGATCCACGACTTGAACTGTGCGTTACAGCTTAATCCCCGTCGCGATCATCGGCGCCCACAAGTTTTACACGACGTTCGTCGAGGTAATCAGTAAGCTAGGTCATCCCCGCTGAATGAGCCTAATGATTTCACACCGAGCCCTGGTCAGGCGTGATCGGATATTGGAGCGCGACCTTTGCAGGGATCGTGATCACGGAGCACGTGCTCTTCCGTGGTGCGTCATTTACGGAGACTGCGTACCCTACCGCGACATGGGACGCGCCGGGATTGCTTCCACGGGGTATCCCTGCGGTGTTGGCGTTTGTGTGTGGGTTTGGTGTGCTTGTTCCGTTCATGTCGCAAACGTGGTATGTGGGACCAGTGGCGAGGTATGGGTCAGGGAATTGTGGTGTCTATGTTGCGTTTGTGGTTGCGGTATTGTTTTATGGGGTGTTCAGGTGGTTGGAGAGGTGGTGGGATAGACGACGAGAGAGGGTGGAGGAAGGGCTGAGATCATAATGAGAGTGGTATCAGAGGAGGAAACAACAGGTCACTGTATGCACCCCCCTAATCAGCCACGGCCGCTGAGATCAACAGATTGAATTACATAAACAACTTACAGCGAATATCATAACTCCATCAAGATGCATCAAGTCGGGGCAGAAGGAGAAATAAATTCATCCTTCGTGTTATAATAGCTTAGTTTCTACGGTAATCTAGATATAGTAATAACGGGATGATGGGGTGATGGTGGGGGAACGATATTAGTCGGACTTTCAAATATGACGCGCGTCGGTCACGTGCATTTTTTTTTTTTTCACACCAAGTCCGAAGGCCAAATCGAATTATTGAAGCGCGAGGGCTTTCGCAAGGGTCTACGGTGTGGGGGGACTTCTATGGGTTATAGGAGGGCTTTTGGGATGTCACTGATTTCTAGTGGCAAGCAACGAAAATCAATGTTAGGAAGATTTGTTGCTGAAAATCGATATCAGTGACTTATGTGCAGAGTAGTAGACGATGAGCAATGAGGTCAAACGAGATCAGACGAGATGGTGGGGGACGAAAGTCAAGGAGACGATGTATTCCCCTAAGCTACTCGCTCGATAATATAGTAGTCTACTGAATTAGCATAATAGCTGACTATGCTTTTGTATTCGGCATACTCGGCCGATTGTGGCTTGTATATTCCGCTACACTACGACAACAGTGACGACACCTTGATACTGATAGCACGCAAAGGTCACCTCCGTGGCAACACCCGCTACGGGACAACTCTGTTTTTGTAAAGTCAGACACGTATGTCGGATATCCCACACAGAGTAAGATGGCCTATTGCAGCAAACATCATTATTTCATCGATGGCGTCTGCTTGAGGTTTGATGGACGATCGACAACCATGCAGCCGGTCGACTAGTGCTCTGTGTTCCTCATCACCCTCGAGAGAACTCGGCTTGACGATATTCAAGATCTCCCATAGGGGATCAGTGGAACAAAACGAAATATGCAAAACCATGCAAATCAAGCAGGTAATGGTCGATACCGATCGAAGCGTAAGACGAGGGCAAAATCAGACAGTATGTAGCCGCAACTGAAGATCCATCACATCCGCGGGACACTCTGCCCTCCCCCGCGTAACGGCGCAGGACAACAGCACAGGCGCCCCTGTAGGCTCGATTCACTTCCAGAGCACAATCGCCCCGAGTCAAATGCAGCACGAGAGAATCGCGCAATCCATCGCGCGTTCTCTGTCCTCTCTACGCTTTTCCACCATCTTGTCGTTCGCGCGTCTAACTCCTGTAGTCGGTCCTCTTCCATCAATAAATGTTCATCCTGTGCCTTTTTAAACCACTTGCTGTCAAAATCTCGCAGGATACGGATGATGTCACGTCCTCGACGGCAGGAGAGTGCGACATAGAGGTTGAATATATTCAGAGCACCGGTTGGTGGGGATGACAAGTCAAGGATCACCGATGGGAGTATTTGACCTTCGGCTCGGTAATCTGTACGTGCATAGGTGGCGATGATGGGAAGCTGCGTTTCATGTACCGTTCTTGATAGCGACTCTCCGTTGACATTCTTGAGATCGATATGGAAGGAACGGTGAATGGGTTCGATGAGAATGACTTTTTGGGCCAGTTGTACACGCACTATCCTTGTACTTACTACATCTGCTAAATGTTCGCCTATACACGTTGCACCGATCCCTTGTGCAAGCAAGGTTTCGGCCGACCCTAAGTCGGGACTTCCAAGTGATGAGTGCGCCGGAGGACTTATGCTGCACTCGAGCGGTGTCCATCTACTCATGGTAAGTCGCGGCACAGGTCGCTTTCGACCGACTCCGGTACTGTCGCGCTCGTGTTTCGCGCCTCACGAGTGCTCCCCCTTCACACTATATACGTGTGCGATCCCTCCGATTCGTCTGATATAGCCTTGATCCATCGTATGACCTTATAAGTATTAGGTGCATACTTGTTCTCGTGGATTCGACTGATTTTTCTAGTGTTCGTTCTAAGTTGTCCTCGTCGACGGGGTGGGTTGACGGCGTTGATAGCCCGTCTGGATCATTTGGTTGGTGCTGTGCACGCCTAAGGTACTGCGTTGTGCGTGAGTCGCTGGTGTTGACCTCGATCCCCAGCTAGCGCCTTCGGTGCGAGTTGTCGCTTGCTGTGTCGTCCCTATCATCTTGTTTGGAACCCCTACATCACCGCCCTGGTCTGAGACTCTAGATGTGTTCGTATCACCTGTCGTAGGTGCGACATCATAGCTCGCGAATATTTTTCACTCCCCCAGAACACTACGCAAGTAATCTGGCGCGTTATTGACTCGTTTCATACGACGGTGTGTTTCATCTTCGGCTAACGCCGCCAACGTGAGCTGTCGCGACTCACCGCTGTTTTCGTTCAAGTTGCGTCCTCGACATCGCCTCGTCCACCACCTCTGCCATCGTTCTGGATCCCTACATGCCCTCAACCACCCTGGTATCCCTATTCGACTCGTTCCGCACGTCCGCTTTGGTACTGCATGATCCTAAGAACTAACTTGATTGGGATCAGGCATGATCCTCCGTGATCATGGGACCTCGCGTTCCCGGGAGTCCGTACATCGTTATCTATCCCTGGTTGTCCACAAAGTGTCACTCATCAGACAAGATTGCATGTGACTCAAATCATTTCTCATGCATTCATATAATTAGACTGATAATAGCCCAGGTTATAACGTGGGGTGATATCTCCAAGAGGCTCCCAATCCATCTTTCAAGCATGGCTGAAGCAACTCATGAATATGATATCATATTTGCTGGAGGTTGGTTTCATTCCTACATATCCATCCAACACTAGCAGTCCTTTTTGCTCTCTGAGTTTAACGTATACATTCCAGGGGGAACCACGGCCTGCGTAGTCGCCGGCCGTCTCGCTGCAGCAGACCCTTTGCTCAGGATATTGATCCTGGAGGCTGGCCCACACACGAAAGACGATCCGCGCTGCGTAGAACCATCTCGATGCATCTCACATTTGGAGCCCGGAGATCCCTTCATGTCATTCCATACTACCGAACCTTCCCCGTATCTTGATGGTAGGCGGCTTGTGATCAACAGCGGGAGATGTGTTGGAGGAGGTTCAGCTATAAACAGTGAGTTTGCCTTTCCCTTCGAGGTGTATATGGCCAACATTCTCCGATGCGTGTAGACATGATGTACACAAGGGCGGCAGGTTCGTGAATTTCTGACTTATGCACTCAGCCGTGAAAGACTACCCTCCGAATAAAAGCCTCCGACTATGATGACTGGGAAAGGATTTACAATAATCTGGGATGGGGATCAAAGGACTTACTTTCACTCTTGCGAAAAGTGAGCACGTCAATGCTAATGACCGCTACCCGAAAAAATTGACGTCATTAGACGGAGACGTACGAGGTAAAGAAGCACGAATCAACCCATGGGTACTCTGGGCCTCTCAAAGTGTCGTATGGTGGCTGTTTCACCGACATTGGAATGCAAGCGCTCGACGTCGTTGCGAAGTATGACCCAGGACGCAAGATAGCGGATGATAGTAATGACCTATCGACTTGTGATACCTATAGCGTGAGTCGACTCGTTGTTCATCTACATAACGAAATACTTACATTGGTCACTACAGAGATGGCAGAAGTGAGTTGAGCTTGCTAGCAATTCCTTGCCAACTTCATAATTACATGGATGATGCAGATGGATCGACAGTAAAACCGGTCGGCGTTCAGATACCGCGCATTACTTCGTTTACAACCAAGAGGGAAACGCAAACTTGCGCGTCCTTTCAGAAAAGGCTGTCATAAGAGTCTTGATAGAGTAAGGTCATTTATCCTTTCCGTCGTGTGGTTGATCCATTGATAGGGTTGGAACTCAGAGATGGCCGAGCTTCAGGAGTAGAATATACCAACGACCTCACCCTTAACCCGTCCCCGGATCGAACAGTGCACGTTGCAAAGGCAACACGATTTGTTGTCGTATCTGGAGGAGCGTTCGGTTCTCCCGCCATCCTAGAGAGATCAGGCATTGGATCCAGCAAGATTCTAGCCCGCCTTAATATTCCTCAGGTTGTCGATCTCCCTGGCGTAGGAGAGAATTACCAAGGCATGTGTTACTCTCAATCATTGTGTGGAAGCAAAATAGGCTGACATGGGGTTCAGACCATCCTATTGCGTTCCCGGCATATTTCGCGGCCCAGGAAGCAGAGACCTTGGATGCGCTGTACAGTGGTGACGTAAAGGAAATCAACGGTGAGATTCTAGCGACCCGAATCAGTGGACAGCTGAGTAACGCCTAAAATCCACTCAGAGCAAATGAAATTATGGAAGCAGGACGGAACCGGTCTTGTTTCTCATAAGTGCGTCCCGTGTTCCATATACATGCGTCAATTACAGTCGTGTACCCCAGCGCGTATGATGTTGCTATCAAGCTGCGACCGAATGTGGATGACTTGAAGGTATTGGGCCCTGAATTTTCTGCCCGCTGGAAATTTTTCGAAAGCAATCCCGACAAATCGATCGTCCTGCTAGTACCTTGTGCAGGGTATGGTACATTAACTTGTATGCTGGGAAAGACTAACGCTTCTCCCATAGATTCATTGGCCTGCATCATGATATTCCCGCTCGCAAATACATTGGGGCCTGTTACTACTTGGTCTGCTACATGCTGCTTGATTTGGGCAAAACATCAACTAACTACATACATCCGAAGTGTCACCCAGAGTCGAGCGGAAGCGTTCACATCAGTTCTGCACATGATCCACACGAACGTCTGGTATTCCTGGTGAATTTCCTAAACAAGTGAATATTCCATCCTTTCGCAGACCTGCCGTTACTGACGTGTCTCATAGCCCCTCTGATCTCGCGATCCTACGTCTGGCATACAAGAAAATGCGGGAGTGGATTAGACGAATGCCACACTATAGAGGCGAGTTACAACTCAAGCATCCGGTTTTCCCAGCAGGAAGTGCTGCAGAATGCAAAGAAACAGCAGGACCTGTGCCAATCGATTCCCCTAATATCGTATACACAGCGGAAGACGATAAAGCGATCGACGACTTTCATAGGATGCAATGTGAGACACTCATTCTAACCCGCGACACACTTTCCCGACTGAATTCCTCTAGCGTCGAGCGCGAGTCACTCGGTAGTATCCGTTCTTTGCATTACATGCGTGTGCTTACGGTATCTCTAGCTCGGAACCTGTGCAATGAAGGCGAGACAGGAGGGAGGTGTTGTTGACTCTCGGCTGAATGTCTATGGCGTCCGAGGCTTGAAAGTAGTAGGCGAGTCCCGTTGATGATCAAAGCGAGTATGGTCCTTTGCTGAGTTCAATCTAGACTTGTCCATCGCTCCTTCGAATGTTGCATCGGTACGTGCCTCAATTGTCGGTCCTCAGTGCACTGAAGAGCAACTTTCTACTAGAACATGTACTCCTCTGCATTAGTGATTGGAGAGAAAGCTGCAGCTATCATTGCAGAAGAACTTGGAATTGAGAATGTTTGATAGTAGGACATCAGGAAAAAGGAAAAGATGTCATTAGTAATGCCTTTGCACATTCCGACCATTGATCTCCTGCATTATGTAAGACACTCATAAAGTGCGAAGTGGAACAAGAGCGTCCAAACAAGACTGCGGTCATGGACGCGCCAAATCGATTTTTTTTGGGGGGGGTCATGAAACAACCCACTACTAACGTAGTGGGAATGAGACGTGGCCACAGAATCAGCATCGCTGTTACTGATTTTGCCCAAATCACTGTCTTTGGCGCTCATTATACCTGACTTTACTTCCCTCAGTGGGCAACCATGTAAGCCCCACTGCTGGCATCCAGTTGGCATCCTGTCACGTATATATACGGCCGCACACCATAGAGATACAGTAGTCGCCCCTTGTACCCGTACTTCGTAGTCCCCTATAGAGCGTGGACCAGTTCTGTCGCCCGCCCGTCTGTGTTTCCCGCCGTCGGCCACGGCAGGTTTCCAATCCACTCTCAAAGAAGGACTTGTTTCATACTATTGTTCCCTAGGGCCTAAATTCGCTGATCGATGATCGATATGGCCATGATATACGATACGTGATACGCTGTAGTCGGACCGACTCAGTCGCGCGAAGTTCGCTTCGGACTTGGGTCATGGGCATAGTGCTACTAGTATAAGCATGGCTAGCCGGTGATCCGACCAACCGACTATATGGTCCCTTCCGAATCGAGAACGGCCGAGCCGTATGACTTTTAATTATCATTCACTTCCGTCCTCTCGGCACGAACGCACGAGCCGATCCCCCACCCACCACCGACTTACCCTTATCTCCAAGTGCAGTGGTTACACAACGTACAGCGAATGTCTGCACCGGCTACCAATTCGGATTCACTCAGAGTGTCGGAGAAAGGGTCAAGCGATGAACGCCGCGAGGCGAATAGCGAGTACACGCCTCTACGATTCCTGCGTCGCATCACGACCCTTTTGGCCCACTATGGCGTAGAAACGCACGGGTGCGTGCGTTCGTTTGTCCCTTGAACTCGCTGGAACGTGACAATACCCATTAAATGACACTATGACAGTATCGCGCCAATCCCGGTGGCAGAACGAGTCGATACAAGGTGGTACCAATTGTTTTTCGTCTGGTTTTCGGCCAGCATGAACATCCTCACGTACGTGGTCTAGCAGGCGAGAACGCGCCTCGGGGAAAAAGAATAAATGAAAAAGTTATCTTGTAACCTTGGCAGCTTCAGCACGGGAACTGCAGGGCCCGCGTTCTTTTCGTTGGGCGTCTGCGATGCGATCGTGATCATCGTTGTGATCGACCTTGTGTGAGAATTCTTTTTGGTTTTGCCTCGGTACTATTGCTTATACGTAGAGGACGTTAGGTTTTGCCTGTTCCCGGCGTTCTTGTGAGCAGATCTGCTGCTGTATTTTGTTAGTGGGGCTGAACGTGCTTGTAGTGCCGTGTTCGGGCCAAAGCTGGGGACGCGTGCGATGGTCCAGTCACGCTTCTCGTGGGGGTGAGTGATCACGAATTGGTCTGGCATGCGTTGTATCCAACGAGATGGTTCAAGATATTATGGATCCATCATACCGAGCGTTCTGAATGTCTTCTCGATGCAAGGATTCCTGATTCTTAATTGCATCATCGGTGGGCAAACGTTGGCGAGTGTGAACCCGCATCTGGATGATACGCTGGGCATCGTGATCATTGGTGTGATCTCCCTTGCTGTCCGTAGATCCTATTGCATTCCCTCGTCCAGTGTGCTGAGCGGTTTTTAGGTGACCTTATTCGGTTATCGGTTCCTTCATTGGTAAGGATTTCAACGTTGCGTCATGAAGACGGCTAGAGCTCGTTCACAGGTATGAGAGCATTGCGTGGCTACCGAATGTCATTGCGTTCATTGCCATGCTGGCCCTCGGATACCCCCAGCTGCATGCTAACCAATACGTGGCGGTCCCCGCTCCTACTCCAAGTTCAGTCCTGTCCTTTGCGTCTACTGTTGCTTCGAGTGTTCTCAGCTGGTGTACAATGACTCCCGACTACGGTGTTTACCACAGTCCTGCTGCATCATCGTAGGTTGCATTTTGCTTTTACCTGTACAATCAGAGACTGAGATGGATATGCAGCGCGCGGATTTTCCTCTACACATACCTCGGTTTTGTGATCCCAAGTGTAAGTTTCTGTGCCATGCATGTGTCCCCGCAACTCATAAATTACAGATAACCTGTCACACGCTCGGAGTAGTCTTTGCAGCTGCGGCTCCCAATGTCCCCGTGTGGAACGCTGCTTTTCAGAATGGCACGTCTGTTGGTGGCTTGTTGTACGGCGTGTTGACACCCCTAGGCGGTTTTGGCAAGTTCCTCACGGTGCTTGTCGCACTGAGTATACCGAGCGCGTGTGCGCCGACCATGTATACGTTCAGCACGAGTCTCATGTCTGTCGCCCATTGGTTCTCCCTCGTACCGCGCTGGGTGTATATCCTCATTTCTGAAGGCATGTGCGTCATGTGTTTCCTTGTATAGGATGATCGGATCCACGGCTTGAACCTGCTCTTCCGCGGTGCGTCATTTACGGAGACTGCGTACCCTACCGCGACATGGGACGCGCCGGCGTTGCTTCCACGGGGTATTCCTGCGGTGTTGGCGTTCGTATGTGCGTTTGGTGTGCTGGTTCCGTTCATGTCGCAAGCATGGTATGTGGGACCGGTGGCGAGGGATGGGTCAGGGGATTGTGGCGTCTATGTTGGGTTTGTGGTTGCGGCGTTGTGTTATGGGGTATTGAGGGGGCTGGAAAGGTGGTGGGATAGGCAACGGGAGAGGGCGCGGACGGTGGAAGAAGGGCTGAAGGCATAGTTGCAGTCCGAGAACCATAGTACCGGAAAAGGAAAAACTTCCCACAATTATATAGGTCACTACCCTACTTCACCTCTACCATCATGAAATGGACCGGTGTAGAGTCCCTTCCGCGACGTTCAGCCTTTGGTGCCCTTTTTTCGAGGACCTTGCCTGCCTACAGCGGATCCTACCCCGTCGGCGTCCGCGATGTCGAACTGCCCGTCCCACCGCAGACCTTTGGCACCTTCAAGCATAGATCCATCCCAAACGGCCAAGTTGGTATCACGCTCGACACCATCATGTTTACGCTCTTTTATCCGACCGAGTTGACCACATCGCGCGAAACACAGTCCATCTGGTTTCCGAGGTAACCTCCTCACGACGGCAAGTTGTCAATGTTGTTGCTGAAAGAGGATCAATCGGGATAGGTTGGTTCAGACGGTGAACGGTCTCTTGAAGGTGGCTAATTGGTCATCGAACCTGTTTTGCAAGATCATTGTCTGTACGTTTGCTTCCAGACTCGGCAGGTTCGCCACGCACTCATTGCGCGAGGGCTTCACAGATGCCATCGTAGCTGTCATCACCTGGGGGACGACGTTTCCTGGCATCAAGAACGCACCGTTGAAAGCACCGCCCCAGTCGACGAAATGGCGGGTGGTCTTGTTTAGCCACGGTGCGGGTTGTTCGCGATTGATGAACGTGAGCGCTGGTTTTGGCTTGTGGTTGCTGTCGGAGGCGGGATGCATGGTTGATGTTCAACAGTCGGCGGTCTGCGGGGAGTTGGCGTCGCGCGGGTATATCGTCGCAGCGATTGAACACCGCGACGGTACGGGTCCGAGTGTGCGCATCACCAACAGACACGGGGAGACGAGAGACTTTTACTGGTTGGATTGGACCGACCTCGTGTGAGCGTGAGTGAGGGTGTCCTGGGTTTATGTCTGACCCAGATGTAGGTGGACAGACCAAGAAGAACAGCCCATGGACGACACGACGCTTCGACATGTTCAGCTGCGTGTTCGCCTAGCCGAAGTCGATGGCGTACTTCAAGCGCTACAGCGACTGATACAAGGGCAAGGTCTTGTTTCGACCGGACTGTCCCCATCGCTGCGCGAGTGGGAGGGCTGGTGCGCAATAGAGGTGACGAAGCCTATCATTGCGGGTCACTCGTTTGGGGGAAGTTTAGCTGTAAGGTGTCTGATTGACTCTTCCGCGTTCGTGCGTATGACGCTGCATGCCAGATGGCAGCTGCTGCGGATCGTCGCTTCAACTTTAGCCATGTAATCACGTTTGATCCTGCTACACAGCGTACGTTTCCTCGGACCTTTCTATCTCCATCGGGCTTATCACCGCAGATAGGGTTAGACCCTTGGGATAAGACGATCTCGGCACCCCTTCTTGCCATCAATTCCGAAGAGTACGCGAGTGGGGACGAGTTTACGAAACTGCTCGCCATCGCGCCATGTGCGGAGACGCACGAGATATACGTTATTTGTGGGTACGGACGTGGTGGCAGAGTGCTATGAATAACAAGGTACCTTGATTGACAGCGGGAGCAACGCATCCGTCGTTCAGTGACGTCTTTTTGATCCTGCCGGACCGCGTCAACAAATGGATCGGACTAGTGGCCGACCCTTGGCACATCGTTCACCGCACGATCGATACCACGAGTCGGTTCTTGGAGGACGAAGAGACGAGCGCGCATCATACGGTCAAGTGTGTGGATGGGCTATTCCTCAAGGACGGCGACACCGGAACCGGCTGTTTGGTGAGATGCCATGTCGGTGACATGTTTGACAGGCCACGATGATCACCGGGATTTTCGTCATGATGCGATAAGCAGTTTATGCTATTCCTGACCATAGGACTATAACAGATTGGAGCTAGTGTATGTAAATGTACTGTGTTGGTAGAGTACAATTGCTTATGAGTAGAGCGTAGATGAGTAATTAGATGCGCGACGGTACGATCCGGAAATGAGTCCAGCTACGATCCCCTGACCAATACATATTTGGGAGATCATCTCCGTTGTCTTGGCTGGACCGGACGCCTGTTGAACATGGCAGTGGCGTCCAATATGCGCTTCAAGTGCGCCATAAGGTCTTTTGCGAGAAAGACGGACCCGTTGTCCGGCTCATAGCGAACGGCATGATCGTCGAGGGGCTCAAGCACCCTGAGCTCCAGGGGATGGACGCGTGCCGGGTGAGAATAGCGAAATATGGACGCGAATTCGTGTCGAAAGACAAGCATGTCGAGCAAAGGGGTGCCCGGTGGATCCACGGCCGTCTGTCCGACCACTGCAGGCGAAAATCAGATGACGATATTGTGAACGTACTTGTGATCAACGAGACTCACGTTGGACGAGACAGACGTCGCCTTGTAGCCTTGCAAACGCAAAGGTGGGGTCCTGACCGGCGTCGACATGTTTAGACAGCACGGCAGGAGTAGGAGCGAACGAGACCGAGGGAGCGGACATGACTCGTTGAGGAGTTGTGTCCTTTCCTCGTAGAGAGGGGCCCTTTTTATAGGCAACCAGTATACAGCCCGATCGGATGTCGGATTTCGGGTCTGGCCCGTGTGGCATCGTCCATAATATTAATTGCATGGCCCTCTTCTTCCATTCCCAATACAATGTTCCTGTCTCACACCTTCACACAAATGTTTTGATCCATTCCCTGTCTAACCTCTTTTCTGTCGGCCGAGAGTCCCTCGTCGTTCCCGCAGGTCGCATGCGGCATGGCCAACACCCAGAAAAACGTGGTGGACAACTCGAAGCGTGGCGATTGCATGCAACCCTAATCCCCATCCGCACCGTTGCGACTCGTGTTTCCCAGACCGTCCGAGTCCTGCGTCAGCAGCGCACTTCGCGGCCATGATTACGGCCATGAAACCACACACAGGATCAACAAGAGCGCTAATGAGTGGTCGTCGCGTCGCATCTACATTGTTTTGATCGCGTTGTCGCCGTCATGGCTGTGTGCCAAGCCGCAGGCGAGGGGTACTGTACAGCATTATTCTCGTTTTTGCTGACTGGGCTCTCAAGTCAGATTCAATCAATCCCCCCTCTCCTTGCGCCATTGTTTCGGGGTGACTCACCCAGATGCGGCCGAGGTGGAGCGTTATGGGAATGAGAGCCGCATTGGTTACTCACCACAGGATATCAGTCATGAATTGGCACCGCGAATTCCAGAAAATTCCCACGATTGGTTTATCATACAACGCGCAGTTATCGCTTAAGATTTGAAGACTGGCTTTGAACGTTGGACAAAACGGAATCTGGAGCACTCCAGGGTGCTCCAGGCCTACTCTAAAGCACTGGAAACTTGGATTCCGTTTCGAGTCCAACGTTTAGATTAGTCTCAAAAACTGTACTGGTACTTAACTGCGTTGTGTCATCAAAACCTGCCATCGACGGACCTGTTTTATGGGCGATCTCCGTAGTTTCGAGGTTGTCGCATCTCGGCGAGCGGTTTCGTAATGTGGAGAATAAGGTATCTCCTCTCCAAATCACGAAACGGCTGTCGAAAACGCGCAACAATTTTGTTGTTGTTGGGGAGGGGGGGTTGCAGCACCATATCCATAGTCATTGAGTCAGCCAGCCACTTGATAGATACCGCTGATAGACACTGCAGGATGCGGATCCTGGCTGAATAGACGTCCTCGGGTTATCTAACACTGTCAACGAGTCTGAACAGATGGCGATAAGTCAACACACGGGCAGATTAACCTCGGATCGTTCAGCTGATCCCAGTCCTCCCAGTTTGTACCGCTCCCGTGATAGGGTTCGGTGGTGAACGAGAGATATCCTTCGTAGGATGCGCATGTCAGTGACGTGGTGCCAGTGCTTTTTGAAGGCCCAAAAGTGTCAACTGGCGAGGCGCCCTGCTAGACTCGCCACTGTTGGTCCACGCACACGCCACAAGTCTGCTGGCAGTGGGTATCTTTCCCAAGTCAAGCCTTCACACCATGTCTCCATCCTGTCAATCCCCCTACTCGGGACCAAGTTTCATCGTATGCGTCCCACTCCATCCTGCCAGCCCCTGGGCCTCTGTCAACCCGTCACTGTCACAGGGCCTGGCACGTGTTCAGGTCCCCAACCCATGACGAATGTCGAGAATCGTTCAGTGCGGGGTGCCAGGAACCAGAAGGGCTAGAGCCTTGCGAAGCCCAGTGGACCACCATTTACACCGGAAGCCCCTGCCCAGAAACCTCCTGGACTAAGAACAACGATCGAGAGTCGAGACTGCCTGCATAGCGACCTGTACCACGTTCCTCGCGGCGCCATTACACGGTGTTTATAGGTTCCACATACTGAATCGTCGTGACCATCGGTCCACCACGGCGGTGCGAAGGACAGTATCGTCGTGTGGGGAAACGATCACGATCGTGGTTTGGGAAGCGAGGTGACGGAAAAGTGTTCCGGCCCGCCATAATACCGGTATAGGGTGAGCGAGCCTGGATCTGGGGGAACCGAAGGAGAATCAACTTTGCGTGTATACTATCACTGAAGTTGGTCCAGTTATATGATTCTCCTTTTCTCGTATAGCTGAACCGCGGGTATGGGTCTCTAAATTGTCCATGGTGGTACACCAAAGACAATCCTGGATTGATTCCCGTTTCATGTATCATCAAGTAACGGGCTGTATCATACACACGAGCTAAACGACCTACAGGCTATATATAAACCACGCACTACGATCTCCAAGATCCTCCGGCTCCTCTTCCTTCCTCATCCTCACCCTCCTCTCCGCTTTCAACCGATTTTCTCGCCGTAGGTACACCAAATTGGCCAGCGAGAAGATCACCATACCGACAGACATGGCGATGAACGTGATCGTCGCCGACGTGTAGTTGGGGGCAGGAGACAGCGATCCAAGGAGCCAGGTGGCAAGTATACCTCCCGTTTGGGTCATGATGAAGGCAACAGCCACAGTGGTTGCGCGTCGGACGAGTGGTGCGCTGTTGTTCGCCATCCACGTGATCAATGAGGGAGCCGCACAGTATGCCCCAGAAATGGAGAAGAAAAGGGATCCGTAGCGGACG
>JBBPRF010000291.1:0-32149 GCA_038092875.1 Lanmaoa pseudosensibilis
GAAGACAGTGGACTCCGACTACTGTAGGAGCGAACAACAAACAAATAAAAACAACAACAACAATGCGCCACAATGCGCCACAATGTTCTAAGTACCAAAATGGAGTGCACAATCAATGATTGCAACAGTGCCATGTGCCAGCAAAACAAAACAAATACTCATCCCATGATTCCTCCCCTTATGCCCATTAAATCCTCTGCATCTCACCCTTTCCAGCAGATCTCCCAAGTCTTCTTCCTTTGATTCCCTCTTGGTCATGGTAGACCATGGGCTTACTAAGGGGGTGATTCTTTGCCCCACTAAGAAAACAATCACTGCCAAAGGAGTAGCCTCCCTTTTTTTCCACAAAGTCTACCTCCACTTCAGCCTCTACGATAAAGTCATCTCTGACTGTGGTCCACAATTCACCTCTGCCTTCACAAAAGAACTTGGACGCATCTTAAACTATGATCTCTCCCTCTTCACAGCTCATCACCCACAAACTGACAGCAAAACAGAATGAGTCAACCAGGAAATCAAGACATATCACCATATTTTCTGCAGAAATAACCTGGGTTCCTGGACTGACAACATTTCCCACGCCAAATTCACCCATAACCACCACCCTCACTTTGTCATGAGTCAATCCCTATTCTATATCATGATGGGATATGAATCCCATGCCTTTCCCTCAGTATCACTGAATCTTCCATTTCCACAGTAGAATCCCACCTTAAGTTCCTAACTGCCACCCAAGACAAAGCTCTAGCTTCCCACAAACTCACCCACCAAATCATGGCCGCCTGAACTCATCAAAAGTTCACCCCATTCAAAAACAGAGACAAAGTGTGGCTTGAAGCCCGCAACCTCAAATGCTTAGTCATCAACCCCAAATTTGCCCCAAAACACAAAGGACCCTTTACCATCATGAAGGTCCTATTCCTGATCACTTATAAACTCTGACTCCCAGCAATGTGGAAGATCCACCCAGTCTTTCATGCTTTCCTCTTATCACCCTATTGCAGAGACCCCATTCATGGTCTGAACTTCCCAAAGCCACCGCCTGACCTTATCGCAGGCAAAGAAGAATACGAAATTGACCAGATCTTACGCCACCATGCAACTCCCCAATCCTGCTCCTTCTTGATCTGATGAAAAGGGTATACTGTGGAAGATGACTCATGGGTCCCTCAATGGGATTTGAAAAATGCTGGCTCCATCTTAAAGGCATATAAAAAGCTTCACCCGGCAGTCTTTCCCCCTCAACACTCTTGAACCAGCATCCTCACCATCAGCACTCATGGCCATTGAACTCTGCACCCCTACCATCTCCTCCATCTCCACTGTCTCCTCTGTCATATCCACTCCAGAACATATATCCCCCATTGAGGACAATACAACCCTTGATAGCTCTTCTCATCCTTGCAGCCTATCTCCAGGCTACCATAGAGTTCCTACTCCTAGTACACCCTTGAATCTTGCTTCTGAGTCTTTACCTGCTGAGCAATCTCCTCTACCTGCTCCTGTCCCTCTCACACTGGTTTATATTGCTACTATCCCAGAGGCTATCACATCCATAGACATCCCCCTCTTCCCCCAATGTCTCCATGACAACTACCCCACCAGAGAGGACATCCTCACCCTCACTCAGCAGCTTCATAATCCCTGTATTGTTACTCACCTCAATCACTACCTCAAGGTCGGCTCCCCCCTTCAGGCACTCTATTGCACCTATCTTCAGAACAAGACTATCATTTTATTCGCAGAACAACCTTCCACCCATGCTAAACAGGAGCTGGCTAACCAGCTCATCCTTGATGATGCCTGTGATGTCCAAAGTCAACTGTATATTGCCATGTTCCAACTAGACATGATTCCTTTCCTAGTTGATGTAGATCATTACCTCCTCGACCTCACCAGTTAAGTCAGACCCCTTACTAAAGACGTTGTATATGTCATCAATGCCTGTGAACAAGAAGCCCACCTCACTGCTGGACATATGGCTGCCCTACAAGTCAAAAGGTAGCTCCCCATATCCAGAGTTCCCAAACCCATGTATTCCTTGTGTCCTTCTACTCCTATTTCCAAAGAGGAGGAACCCTCTATCAAGAACATTGACCCCACATTCCTTGAACACAAACCTGTGACCCCATTTATGTCCTCATCACTTCTAAATAAAGCCAAACTCATGACATTGGATCAGGCTGAAGTCTAGGCTTTCCATAACCAACCTATTTCTGTCTGACCCCTGCTATCCCAAAACCTGCTTCTTATGTAAGCACCTACAACACATGAAATGTGATTGCCCCATGTACCTCTGCCCATTCTGCCACCACTTTGCCCCTAGTCATAACCAAAACCAATGTCCCCAGTTCTGGTTGTTATGTGAAGTGTACGACAATGGAAATACTCCTAAGGAGTAGCACTAGACAGGCAATACTCACGAAGAGACTGATGTCCACTAGCCTACAGGGATAAGGAGCTCAAAGGACAAGGAAAGTTGAGTGAGGATCAACTTAGGGCACAAGGTTTGAGGTGGTTCAAGATAACGCTTGTATTGCGTAGATCAAGAATAGGGAATACAAATGTGAGATGTACAGTTTATATAGCGTGGACCAGCATGCACAGACCAAGAGATAAGGAAGATGTAAATGGAAAGGAATATCATAGAAGTACATGGAAGGTGGGGAAGACTAGCCATTGTGGGAGAAACGGTAGAGGAGATATAAGTCCAATAATAAGGTCAGTGAAAGAGATGAAAGAAATATGGAGAGGCAGTGTTTGTGAGTAAGAGATAAGTGGCATAAGGTCGGCTAGGGGTGCCTCTCCAAGTCATGTGAGTACCATGTATAAGGAAGAGTAGAATACAAGAAGAAAGGAGGAAAATTATAACATTATCCCTGTCAAACAATTGAGCCCCTGGCTCAAGAATCAGACCTCCTATTCTCCAAAATTCAGACTCCTGGGAGCAAAGGTCCTCCATAGATTGCCAGTGACTGAGAGGCAGATAGACATTCATGTGGACAGTTACAAATGAGGTGACCAGGCAAATTACAAACTCCACAGTTGCGATAGGGGCAGAATCTGTTAGTATGGCCCCAGTTGTGACAATTCTTGCATCTCTGTACAAGACAAGATTGGGCAGGATGGCCCGGGGCCGGGACATTGCAGTGGGGGCAGTGGTATTCAGCACATTTGAAGTGATAGTGACCCAAGCGATGGCAATGGTGGCACTTTATGGAGGGCGAGGATGGTCTGAGCCGAACACAGTTAGATATTGGTAAGACTCAAAATGGTGAGGAGAGAGTGCAATGTCCATCAAGCTGATATACTTGGGGTTCTTCTTAAGGAACAGGGATAGTATCAGTTGCGTGAGGAGCAGCATCAGGTTCTGAGACATCATCTTGTTTGTCATTGTCAGAGGCAACGAGGGTGGGGGTGGCAGGAGGAGGAGGTGAGGAAAGTCTGGTGGTAAAAGGAGGAGTAGGAGCTGGGAAGGGAAGAGGTTCTTGTTCTGGGGTAAGGCAAATTGAAGAGTTTGTGGGGCTAAGGGTATCATCTAAACATTGTACATATGAGTCGTGCTGGTCCTGAGGAAGAGACAAATATATACAACAGAAGGTGGGATAAATGACAGGAGGAGGAATGGCGGTGATGAACATTCCAAAACCATGGCCATGGAGAGTGTTGATGGGATGACGAAAGACATCATCTAAAGCAAAGTGAAGGGCAGCATCTGGAGATTCCACTGTGTTAATCAACAACTGGGTTCTGGAAACTCCATGGTAGGCATGGATAAGGTCTTGGCTGACAGTGTCTTCACGAAAGAGGGGATCTTCTTTGATGCATTGGAGGATGATGGGAGAGTCTAGGACTGCGGTGTAAAGCAAGTGGACCCCATGTGTGGGCAAGAGCAAAGGATATACATGTCTCAAACACAAGGGGAACGACAGGTTGGAAGATGAAGACAAGAGGGATGAGGTGATGGAGGAGGATAGGGACAACATGGTGGAGGATATTGATGTAGAAGAAAAGCATACAATAGAGCTTGGGTTCAGGCAGGAGATACTCACGGAGAGACCGTCAACTGACTGATGACCTAACTCAAAGGTGATGCTTTTATTTATAGGCTGTGAAGACGGTGGGAGTGTGGTGGAGATTAGACTCTGGTTCCCAGGTATTTTCGGATGATAAATAGCCCTTCCATGTGGTCAGGTACTTGCGACATGATCGGGGACCTTTATGGGCTATGATTGCTTCAACTTTCCACTCTTCCTCGTTATCTATGATGTCAGGAGGCAGAGATAGGAAGGCTGGACCATATGCTTTGCTGGTATGATAAGGAGATAGAAGCGAGGCATGGAAAACATCGTGTATTTTCCATGTGGGTGGAAGATGCAGCTGATAAGTTAAAGGGGAAAGGACACAGAGGATTTTGAAGTGACCATGGCATTTTGGGGCAAGTTTTTGTAAAGGGTAGGTAAGGCGGAGATGAGTGGCTTCAAGCCACACCTTATCTCCTACTTTCCATGGTGTAAATTGACTTGTCATTTGGGTTGACATGAGTCTTCAAGTTGACTCATGGGCTGCTAAGGCTTCTCTTTGGGCTTTGTCGAGGATGGAGAGTCGTGCTTCTAAGGCTGGGAGGAAAGTCTTGCCCATGGGTGGGTATGAGCGTGGGTCGTATCCATAGAGTAAGGGAAAAGGGGACTTCTTTGTTGACGTATGAGAGGCAGAGTTATGATGGAATTTTGCAGCTGTTAGGGTTTCAGCCCAGAAAGAAGGGTTATTGGCACAGAAGATCCGGAAATAAGTCTCTAGCTCCTGATTGGTTCGCTTTGTTTGGCTGTCTGTCTGTGGGTGATAGGTTGTTGAAAAATGAACATCATATGTTAGAAGGCGGGCGAGTTCTCTTGCGAAGGCTGAGGCAAACTGGGGGCCTCTATCGGAGATGATGATATCATGTAGGCTGAAGCATTTGAAGACGTTGTGGAAGAAGAGACTTGCCACTCCTGCTGTGTCAATAGTCTTTGAGCATGGGATGAGAATTACCTCCTTCGTAAGGCCATGGTCGACCACGACCAGGATAGAATCGTGACTGGAGGAGGGGGGAAGATCAGTGATGAGATCCATTGAAAGCTGCTTGAAAGGCGAGGTCGTAGTTGAAGGGATAGGGAAGAGCGGAGGAATGGTTGGATGGATGTTGACCTTGTTTTGCTGGCAAGTGGCACATCCATTGATGAAATGCTTGACAAAGGGAGAAAGGCCTGGCCACCAGAAGTTGTGTTCAAGGACAGACTTTGTGCAAAAGACACCCATATGGCCGGAGAAGGGTGAGGAATGAATAGAATGGAGCAGTGCCACGTGGGTGGGAGGTGGAACATACATGCAACCTCAGAAATACAGGTGGCCATTGTCGAAGGACCAGTCTTTGAGGGAGGAATGAGTGAATAGAGGAGAGCCTTCATCAAGGGCTGCTAGAGCCTTCAAAACAAAAGGATCTGAGGATGAGGACGACCGAATATGACATGCGAGGGAAAGGTCGAGAGCATTGAGAATAACTAGGTCTGGCATGATGGAGCAGTCAACATTGTTGGCAGAAGTATCAACATCATCTTGTTGAGAGAAAGTGTTGGTGGGGCCCATCAGAGAATCTGGAGTGACGGACCAGATGACATCAAAGTCTTGAAGGAAGAGGGCCCATCAGGCTTGTTGGCGGGAGAGCTTGCGGGGGTCTCAGATATAGGAGAGATTTTTGTGGTTGGTAATGATGGTAACTGGATGTGAAGTTCCTTGGAGGTAATGTTTCCACTCAGCCAAGACATAGATGACCATGAGAAGTTCACAATCATATATGTAGTTGTGTTCAGCTGGAGAGAATGTCTTGGAGAAGTAAGCGCAGGGGTGTTTGTCTCCATTGGCATCACACTGCATGAGGACAGCACCTGCGGCTAGGAGGGAGGCATCTGTCATGAGGAAGAAGGGTTTGGATACATCTGGGATCATAATAACTGGAGCAAAGGCAAAGATGTTGCGGAGTCGGTCAAATGCTCACTGTTGTAAAGGGGACCAGACCCAGGGTTGGTCTTTGCGAGTGAGGAGAGTGAGGGAAGTGACAATATCAGAGTAGTTTGGGATGAACTTTCGATAGAAGTTTGCAAATCTGAGAAATGAATGAATACCTTTAACAGAGGTGGGAGGTTTCCAATCTTTAATGGCAGTAACTTTCTTTGGGTCCATGTGGATAATTCCTTGACCAATGATCATTCCTAGATACCTCATAGTTGGTTGGTTGAAGGAGCATTTCAATATCTTCAAGGATAAGCCATATTCTTGGAGGTGTTGAAGAACGCGGCACATCTGCTCATGATGAAGAGAAAGAGAACTGTTTGTTGTGACTCCAAGGTTGTCCATGTAAACTTTGAGCCAGTGTTCTGCTAGCATGTCTGTGAAGATATGGTTCATGAACTCCTGAAATGTAGAGGGTGCATTGCAAAAACCGAAGAACATGACTGTAGGTTCAAAGAAGCCAAAGGGAGTGATGAAGGCGGCCTTCCATTGATCTTTCTCCTGGATATGTATGTTGTTATATTCCCATCAGACATTGAACTTGGTGAAGTGGGTGGTGTCCTTCATGTCATTGATGAGTTCTGGGATGAGGGGGAGAGGATAGGCATTTCGAATGGTGTGGGAGTTAAGGTATCAGTAGTCCTGAACTGGGTGAAGTGAACCATCTTCATTCTTGACAAAGAAGAGTGACGAGGCTTGGGGAGAGTGGGAAGGAATGATTCGACCTGTCTTCAGGTGTTCTTCAATCATTTTACGACATTTCTCTTTTTCCATGGGGTTAAGTGGGTAAACCTTGGCAACCTTTGGGACAAATGAGTCCTTGAGTTCAATTTTGTGATCAAAGGAATGACAGGGTGGAAGCTTCTCAAAGAGGGTCTTTGAAAAGACATCCACATAATCCTTGCAGAAATCTGGGATGGTGTCTTTGGTCAGCTTATTGACTTCCATGGATTGTATTTCTTCACCAGAGGTTTCTTTCGAGGGAGGATACTCATGAAGAGACCTCTCAACCTCTTGGGGATACCTTTGGAGGAGAAGTCCAGTGATTTCAAGATCTGGGTCAGCCAAGTACCAGTGTGATTCGTAACCATTGTCAGGATGTTCTATGGTAATCGAATAGGTTTTCCAATCGATGGTAGAATTCAATTTCTGAAGCCAGGCCATTCCCAAGATGATTTGGGGGTGACTAAGACGCGTGACCATGAGCTTGTTATTGTCAGAGAACTTTTGCAAATAAAGAGGAACTTGGGCATTCCACTTGATAGTACCTCTCCAGTTTTCAGTTCCATCAATGTTGTAGGTGATGAGGGGGTTATCTAACTTAGAGAGTTTGAATCCCACTGATAGAAGGCGAGAGTCAATGAAGTTTCCTGTTGCTCCTGAGTCGATGAGGGTGGAGGTTTCGATGGTTTTGGTGGTTCCTTGTAGTGTAACTGGGAGATGAATGGTTCTTTCATTCTAAGGGGCTACAAGTACATTATCTATGTTAAGGAGAGAAGATGTCAGGGCGACTCTCCTTTTTAAAAATCCCTTGCTTTCTGGATGCGCTCCGGGGATACTGTGATAGAAGCTATCTCCTCTGATGGTTCTTCATAACACGTCTTGAGTATGGACAGGATCTCCATCTCCTTCTTCCCTGAAGTTTTGAGTGAATTGACATACTCATCTAGTTGCGAGTGAGGTGGTGGAGTCTCCTTGGTGGTAGAGGTGCGGATGTGTTGTGGGTTTCTTGGGGGTAATGTCAAAGGGAACTTAGAGCAGTTTGTGCTGTTATGTCCTACTTGGTGGCAGCAGAAGCAACAACCTTCTTTGATGCAACAAGCACGTTCAACTGGGGTGAGCTTCTTAATTGTGGTGGTGGCATTGATATCCATGGTGTTAGGGTCCCTTTTCGAGGTGCAGGTGAAGGATGAGGGGGTGAAGTGTCCCTTCTTTAGGGTGAGAATGCACATCTTCTGACCATGGAAGGTTTTAGCATGTTCGATCCATTTGTCAATAGTGGTGGGAATTGAGGACATGAAGAGGATCATGGTGGCGAGTTGCTGGTCTAGGCCAAGCGAAAACTGGTCAATGAGGGTGACGTTATCTGTGATGCCTGCCTTGGCAGCGAGGTTTTGAAAGTCAGTGATATACTGTTGGAAATCATTGTTGGTGGTTCCATCAGCGAAGCGGGAGGACTTCTGGATGAGCTTGGTGAGCTCAAGGCAGGCGGTGGCTTTGGTGTTGAAGGAATAGAATGTGGACTCAAAGTTGGAGTAGAAATCTGAAAATGTCTTGCCTGTGGTGATGGATTGATCCGCCATCTTATCGTACCACATCTTGGCGAAGTTGGCTCCTCGACCCTCACTCATCTTGTTGAGGGTCATCATGATTTTGTCATTGTCAGAGGTATATAGGGACTGGTTCAAGGCGAAGTAGGCTTTCATTGCCTTGATCCATCTGGATGCATCGGCAGGTTTGCCTGAGAAGTTGGTGGGGAGAGCAGCTTTAAGCTTGAGTACCTTGGACATGGTGGGTGCTGGAATTATGGGTGGGGGCTGGGGCAAGGAAGCTCCTAAAGCGAAGGAGGGTACATAGTTTCATTGGATGATGCTGGGGATACTGGGAATCACTGGAAGTTGTGATGTCGCTGGCTGTGGGGTGCTCAGAGTGGTGTTGTCTCTGAGCTCAATGTCTTTGTCCTCTTCAGGAGGGGGTGCTATGGGTTGATGTTCTTGACGTCTGAAGTGACTTGTGGTGGTAATGGTGGGAGCCCTTCATCTGGAAAGGTGGGGCTGAAGAGATTCTTGATCTTTTGTTACACAAAGCGTACAACAATGGGAATACTCCTAAGGAGTAGCACTAGACAGGCGATACTCATGAAGAGACCGACGTCCACTAGTCTACAGGGATAAGGAGCTCAAAGGACAAGGGAAGTTGAGTGAGGATCAACTTAGGGCACAAGGTTTGAGGTGGTTCAAGATAACGCTTGTATTACGTAGATCAAGAATAGGGAATACAAATGTGAGATGTACAGTTTATATAGCGTGGACCAGCATGCACAGACCAAGAGATAAGGAAGATGTAAATGGAAAGGAATATCATAGAAGTACATGGAAGGTGGGGAAGACTAGCTGTTGTGGGAGAAATGGCGGAGGAGATATAAATCCGATGATAAGATCAATGAAAGAGATGAAAGAAATATGGAGAGGCAGTGTTTGTGAGTAAGAGATAAGTGGCATAAGGTCGGCTAGGGGTGCCTCTCCAAGTTGTGTGAGTACCGCATATAAGGAAGAGTAGAATGCAAGAAGAAAGGAGGAAAATTGTAACACTGGTGCTCTGTCTGCAAGAAACCAGCACCCGACCATCATCCCAATGTCTGCCTATGGCATCCATACAGTTTCACCTCTCACACCTTCTCCTTTTCCTCCTTCCATAGCTCCTTTTGTCCCCACACTTGCACCCCTTCCACCAGCTCCTGGGGATTCAACAGATCCTGTTGCTTGTTAGGACACACTCATCCTCTCCCTGTTCTTGTGCCTATTGAGACTGAACATCTCAATGATGCCTACATAGACAATAATCCCTTTAATGACACTGCCTATGCTAATATGATGGGCTTCCCTTGAAGATAAGTCTCAGTGGGACTTCAACCGTAGTCAGGGGGTAATGTTATGATTCATTGGACTACTACTCTTTTTCCTTCATTTTTTAGCTATAGCTGTATTACCACAAGTCACTCGTTCAACTCCCACCTCATACATTTTCCTTTCTCTCTTTGTCTCATGTGACCTTATCCAGTTGGCAATTGCCGTTTCTTTCACATGACCCTGCAGTCCACAGTCATGATGTCATTGACTGTGCACCTATTTTCTCCTTCTTCCGTTTGTAATACTAATGACACATCACTTTCTCATTGGCTTTTTGTATCATAAGACGCATCATCACTATTCCCATTCCATTCTAGTTAACCTTTCCCATGGTCTGTGCATGGATTCCTTACATATAAATACCTAGCCCTCATAGTAGAGATCCTTAGCTTAAACCTCCCTTGTCTTACCTTAATATTTCTGCAATTGACAAGGTCCTTGTTTTCTCATTCTTCATTTCCTCAACCCCTTGAACCTTAGAATGGTTGGTATTGCCTCTGATGCAACTGTACTCTGTGCCTTCATTGTTACTGTTGTGGACCTCCACCGAACAACTCACTTCGCCATGTGAACACCTATACATCCATGAATCCCCCTTGAAGCCTTGACTCTTAGAACCTCTCTACACCTTCCAAGGGCTATGTCTAATCCTATCCAGGTCAAGCATAATAGAGAGCCTGAAGACTCATCCTGGGGTGGCAAACTCTGTGAGGTCAATGTGACATTGCCTGGGCTAAAGCAGTCAAATTTGAGTTCCTCATTTATGCCCTCACCCAACTCATCCAACAGCCTTCTTATTTCATTATTTACAGTGACAACATCAGCATGGTCAAAAGTTGGTGGTCAGGATGCCACAAAAACAGAGAAATAAATGAAGTTTTCAAATGCATCCATGCTTTTGTGGCTGATAGCACAAACAGAATCTTGGGACTCCAAACAAAATATGTTTAGAGGAATCTATGATTCTGATTCCCTCTTACTCTCTCCAACTCCCATTTCTGAGCACTTCAAAGAACTCTTTGTCAACTATGCAGCACCAATTACCCCCACCAAAATTCATGCCCTCACAAATCACCATCACCAACCTCCATTCCTAGATGCATTGATTGCCTCAAATGTGAACAAGAAGCCAAAGAGCCAAACAGACTGCTCTGAGCTCATTAGGACAAACTCATTCATCAAGTGCTCCTCAACATCTAAGGACACAAATGGAAAATCCAAATTTGACCCCCCCATACATAATTCCGCATTGTCCCTTTTCATGGAATACACTGGTGCTTCTGATCAGCTTTTATCAGCAAAAGCCACCATCTTTTCTCTAGCAGTTTCTAACACCATTACTATTTCCTTGTGAGAGCAACTCATATCTTCTGTGAATCCAGCTAATTTTCCTTTGAAATCCATTCAGGGTGCATAGTTTCATGTGATATTAAGAGGAGTAGTGCCAGTTGCTGTTGTTAACATATTGTTGTGGAAGAATTGAGCCATTTTTAGCCAGTCTGCCCAATTACTCTGCTTCTTTTCTATGTAAGCGATATTGTTCTAGATCTCTGTTTACATGCTCCATTTGGCCATCAGTTTGGGGGTGATAGGCCATGGAAATCTTTTGAAAGATACCAAGGAGTTTGTACAGCTCTTTGGTGAAGGCAGAGACAAATTGAGGGCCATGATTGGAAATGAGAGTAGGGGTAGTCCATGGATACACCAAACATGATCCAAAAATAGAATAGCTATGTAAGTCCAAGGATGAACAAGTATTGTAAGTGGAAATAAACACAACTGCTTTGGAAAAGTGGTCTAACCATGCAAATAGCCATGAAAGAATGTGATTCAGGGAGTTCCATAATGAAATCAACCAAAAGCTCTTCCCAAGGTCACCTAGCAACCAGGAGAGGAAGAAGCTCCCTTTTTGCTTACACTTTGTGAGGACACACACTTGACAGCTATCTATATAAGTTTTAACATTCTCTGTGACACTAGGCCTAGAAAAGTATTGTGTAAGGGTATGGATGGTTTAAGAATGTCCACCATATCTGGCAACAGGAGAATAATGGCAAAAGGTGATTAAGTGAGTGCATAAAGATGTGGATATGAAAACTTTGTTTTTGTTATTTTTGAAAATATTCATATTGGCATCAAAATGAAAGTTGTCCACTGCATCAACTCCAAGTAAAATTGACTCAGATTCCAACTCCAAGAGAAAGTCCAAAGATAATGAAACAGAGTTAAGAAAAACAGAAGGAGAAAAGACTGTAATATTGCTATTGTGATGCTTTATTGCCTTCCCATGGTTTGGCCAACATAAAAGTGCATCAGCCCTTTATTAGAAGAATCAGGTTTATAAATAAAAACATAATTGAACTTCTGGAGAAGCATATGCCATCAGGCTTGCCAACTGCTTAAGGTTTGTGGCTTTTTTCAGTACTCTAGATTCTTGTGGTCAGTCCAGATTTCAAATCATTCATGACCAATAAGATAGTGGTGCCACTCTTCCAGCATCTGAATCACTGCAAATGATTCCTTATTGTAAATAGGATAATTGCACTCTATATTGTTGAAAGAATGGGAGATAAAGGCCACAGGCCTCCAGTTACCATCATTGCATAGAGTAGAGAGCATAGCTTCCATGGCAATATTTGAAGCATCCATTTCCATCCTGATTTCTTGTTTTCAATTGAAATAAGCAAGAAGGGGAGCCAATATAAACTTCTGCTTCAAGATTTTCAATGCCACTTGTTGACCAGAATTTCACATGAATAGGGTGTCTTTCTTGGTAAGATCATTCAGGGGGTGTGTGATCTCAGCATAACTTGAAATGAAACATCTATAATAATTACAAAGTCCAAGGAATCCTTGGAGTTGCTTTAAGCAGGTGGAAACTGGCCAATCCATGATCCCAACAACCTTCTTTTCTTGCATCTCTATTCCCTTTTTAGATAATACCATACCAAGAAAGTCTACTTTGTCCTTCAAGAAGGTGCACTTGGAGGGTTTTATATAAAAATCATTATCATGCAAGCAATGAAGGACCTTTTTGACTAACTCCTTGTGTTCCTCTTGAGTCTTCTTCGACATAAATATCATACAGTCACCAATATAAATAATGACTGCAGCATATATTTTATTTCAATGTATTTAAGTTTAGAGTTCAGCCTTTAGTTGTAAAATATTATCAATCCACCTGAGAACATTTTAAATATGTACATGTCATTAAATATATTGTGTATCATTTGTTGGAAGGTAGGAGGAGAATAAGTCATGCCAAAATATATTACTATGGGCTCATAGGCAGCAACAGAAGTTATGAAAGCATCTTTTCATTCATCACCTTCTTTGATCTGAAGATTGTAATACCCCCAACATAAGTCAAGGGCAGTGAATATATTGGTGTTTTTCAAACAATCAATAAGTTGTGGAATTAAAGGT
Source organism: Lanmaoa pseudosensibilis (assembly GCA_038092875.1). Classification (NCBI taxonomy): domain Eukaryota; kingdom Fungi; phylum Basidiomycota; class Agaricomycetes; order Boletales; family Boletaceae; genus Lanmaoa; species Lanmaoa pseudosensibilis. Next base: position 13,104 of record JBBPRF010000291.1, read on the forward strand.
AAAGGGTAGGAATTCTTGATGGTGCCTTTATTGAGATATTGGTAGTTGATGACCATTCTTTTTTTGCCATTTTTTTTGGTATAAAGAAAACAGGTGAAGCCTGTGGGAATTTAAAAGGTTTAATACACCCCTTTTTTAGTTCCTTGTCTATGAACATGCAAACTTTGTCCATTTCTATATTAGATAACAGAATTACTCAACCTTTTTTTATGATGAAGTCTAGCTTGAGATTTATGGCATGATTCCAAGGCTTTTTCATTGCCATTCTCTTAAATTCTTTTTTCAAGAAAACATCCAGAAGCCTGTGTTAAACTTCTGGAACCTGTTCCATTAGTCCTTTTTCTATACCCAAGAAAGATTGACAGATGGACCTTCCACAGTAATTTTACAGTATTGAGTACAATAAGGAAATGAAATGGTTTTTTGAGTCCAGTTGATCTCAGGATTATAGTGGTAAAGCCAGTCATATCTGATGATTATTTGATGGGTTCCCAGTTTAGAAATATAAGCATCTATAGTTTTGTAATGCCCAGTGATTTCCACAATCAGGGTTACTGCATGTTGGATCTGCTCAATGACATTTTCTGATCCATCACCATTATGTCTTTTAATCAGGTTATCAAGGGTAAAGAAAGGGATGCCATGGCATAATACATATGTATGTAATCCTTGTCAATAAAAGTTTGGATAGCACCAGAGTCCAAGTGAGCTTTGAACTGGTAGCATTCCTCAATACTCCCCTACTGACACATGATGACTGTCTTAAGTGAGAACTCTCCACTGAGTGACAAAGTCGTGCCACAATGCATAGAGATAATAGAAGTGTTACACTAAAGCATAGCTTCTAGCTGTACCAATCACTTATTGGAGTAGATTGAAGTCTCATAGTGTGAATGGAGGTTTCAACATTTAAGATTGCAATCTCTAAGATTGAAAGACTAGAAACTACACTGGATTGCATAGAATTAGCTGAGGAATGCTAATACAAGGGCAGTGTATTTATAGGGATGGCTGTAGGGCACAGACCAACCAATGCATCACAGCTAGTTATTGAAATGAAAAAAAAAAAAAAATTCTAAAAAAAGAGATCTTGGAAGGAAAGAGGCTGTCCATCAGAAATGGAGTCAGTCACAGTGAGTCCTCTAGTATTTGAGGATTAGATTGTTGAAGAAGTCATAGGTAAAGCAGGAATCAAGATGAAGAAGGGAAAAATAGAAATAAGAGGTGCTATAAGGGAGTCCATAAGGAAAAACTGTAACAAAAAGTGAGAGGTTTATAAATTAAAGCAATTTTTTGTTGCCTTGTAAGAGAATTAAGCACACTATGTTTTATTTCTGATACCACACTCAATTGAGACACTCTTATGGAAGAAAGAAATATATTACACAAAACTACATCAAGATCTAAGATAGGAAAATCATTGTCCATACAAGAAAAAAAAAGATGAAAATTGTTCAAGTCTGTGCACATGAGAACCCTCTTCTCTTATGTGCTGTTGCCTTTTAAAACCTCAGTGGTGCATTGCCTTGCTTTGACTTCAAACTTGTCCTGATAATAGACCTCAACCTCATTGGAGATGAATACTTGTTGTGCTGATACCTGTGCTATGGGAGCAGCTATTGGTGGAGTGGGAAGGGAACAACTGATGTAATGCTGGGCAACCTGTGCCTGTGGGTAATATCCAGTATACTTGTTTTTTTGCCGGTGGAACATAACAACCTTGGTTATAGTCCCATACCATTTGTTGTCTCTGTTGAGGTGGACATGGCAATTGCCAGTACAGATTTTGAGAACAATTGGGCTTAATATGTCCAGGTTTTCCACAAAGGAAACAGGTCTTTGTGTCTGGGCAAGAAGGCCCAGGTGCAGCCTGCTGCACACCTACCATGAGGTACAAAATTATTGCAATGCCTAACCCCAAACCAAGATGTCAATCACTCATGGGAATTTCACTTTGCTTTGGTGAGAACAAATAGCATACAAACTCTTGGCTACAACCTTGTCACCAGGGTCATGTGATTTGGTTCATATGGTGCCAAGATACATTCATTTCAAAACAGCAATACCATTGCAATAATTTTGCATCTTTTGCTAAATACACTTAAATCAAGTGTTATATGGTCATGTTTGGTCATACAAACAACAATACACATAATTATGTCTGAGTTTAAAATAGTTCACACACATCTTTGTTCCCAACTACATCCATCATGAGATCCATCACTTCTACTTAGAAGTACACTATTCTCTCCATGCTTAATACTGGTCAATCTGCCAACTCTATTGCATCTCCTACTAGTCTCAATGTGTTTACCATATCCAGAATACACTCCAAAGAGCATTCTGAGCTTCAGAAAGCTACTGGGGGTCATCCATTCAAGATTTTCCCTACCAATATCCACCATACCATTCATCTCATCTCCTCTGGGGGGGCAGAGAATGCTGTTCAGGTGACCAAAGCACTCACCAATATAGTCAACCAGCCCCTCCCTGCATCCACAGTGCACAGACACTTAAAGAAGACAGGTATGAAAGCTGTGGTCAAGTCCAAATGGCCTCTTCTTTTAGCCAAGTATTGCAAGGCTTGTCTTGACTTTGCTTATGCTCATAAGGATTGAACTCTGGAGGACTGGAAGAAGGTAGTATGGTTGATGAGACCAAGATCAATCATCTAGGGTCAGATGGGTGCAAGTGGATATGAAAAAAACAGCAGGGGAAGGGCTCAGTGATAGGCTGGTGGAAGGTATAGTTAAGTTTGGAGGAGGATCTCTAATGATGTGGAGGTATATGACTTGGCAGGGAGTTGGCTATGCTACCAAGATTGATGGTAGGATAGCTGGGAACCTTTACCTTTAGATTTTGAAGGATAAACTGCTAGATTCTTTGCAGTTTTATGGTCTTGATTCTTCTGACATCATCTTTCAGCAGAACAATGACTCCAAGCATACTTGCAAGAAGGGGAAGGAATGGCTTCAGAAGCAGGATTTTCAAACTATTGTCTGACCTACACAGTCTCCTGACCTGGACCCCATTAAGCATCTCTGGAGTCATCTCAAAGGAAGGCTAGCAGATTATAAATCCTCTCCTAAGGGAATTTATGAATTGTGGAACAGAGTTTAGGTTGATTGGGAGGGGCTATTAGTTGAAGAGTGTCAGGGGTTGATAGAGAGCATGCCTAGCAGAGTTTAGGCAGTCATCAAGGTAAAGGGAGGCTATACCAAGTACTAATATATCCAAGATATCAAAAGGTGCAAAACTATTGCTATGGTATTGCTATTTTGAAATCAATGTATCTTGGCAGTGTGTGAACCAAATCACATGACCTGGTGACAAGATTGTAGCTAAGGGTTTGTACATTATTTGTTTTCACCAAAGCAAAGTAAAATTCCCATGAATGATTACAAGGCATGGGTTAGGCATTCCAATAGTTTTGCACCTCACTATATGTATCCTCATTGGGGCACCATGGCCCAATTGAGCTCCAGTTGCTGTAAACTAGTAATGTGACAGCAGCAGGGAAGTGGATGGAGGTGGATATGAATAATGACCCTGAGGCTGCAGAGGGTAACAAGAGGAAGGGCCACATTTGACCTGAATTTGCTCATAGGCATGTCCAATACAGTATTTTTGTACATGTTATAAAGATCCTCATAGTCGTTTTATGTGATGGTGGAGTCATTTAGCTGCATTCTCTTGTAGATGTAATAGTCAACTGCCTTTTTGAGGAGATTTATGGCATGATGCTCCTCTACCTCTGATTCCTTTCATAGGACCTCAAACTATTGCAGGAAGAGGTGTATTGAGTGCCCACTTTGTCTTAAAGACTTGAGCTTATGCAATGACTTATGGGTGAGGATGTTGATGGGCAAATAGCTTTTGATTTCCCTTTATAGTGTGGTTCAGCTTGGCCATGCTGAGCCTTCTTTTATGTCTATGATAGCTTTTTGGGCATTTTTTGTTGTTGTTGACTCATCATCAAGGTATTTCTCAAGGATGATCTGTGCAAATCCCTTGGCCTTTTTCTCAAACTGTGAGAGCACAGTGATGCAGCAGAGCTTGTCCAACTTCCAGGATTGGGCATTTACACAGAGCCAAAGCTGAATCCACCAAAGATGGAAGGAGTTTCTGTCTTCATTCTATTTTTCTGGATTAGTGATTTTTTGGCCATGGTGGACCTTTCCTTATCAACTAGTGTTTCAAAGTCCAGTTGTGAACTGGTACCACAACTGGCAAATGAACTAGACTGGACTGCAGTTGCAATTGTATCCAATTGCCAACCAGTCCAGTTGCATCTATCCAGATGAAAATGAAAGACTGGTTAGAACTGATTGCAACCAGTTGCAACTGGTGTACAGCCACACTACCTAATTAGGACTACTCCCCCTAATTCTTCCTCAATTTCTGGTATTTATTTCAAATTTATTGGACTAGATTTCACATTGATATATGTTTATGGCTATAAACATAACATGTAGTATCAAAAAGTCATATCTTATCTTCCAGTGGGTGGAATTGCATGGCTGAGGGGTCAATAGAATGCTATTGGTCAGTGGCATATTTGGTATCTACAGTATAACAGGAAGTATGGTTCCTATGGGATAGAGATCAAAATACCAGTCTTTCAAAAGACTGGTTGCAACTAGTTCAGCTGCTGTTACACTTGGCCCAGGTAGGGACAAGCATAGCCCTAAAAGAATGAGGGTCATTGAGTGATCAAGCATCTGCAGGTTGTGTAGACTCCAGCAGCAAGGGTTTGCCCAGTTGATGACAGCTCAGATGGCAAAACAAAGGTTTGAGGATGCTAAGGGTATGACAGCTAAAAGCTAGTTGACTTGTGTTTACAAAGGCAAGGGATGAAGGATGAAGGAAGCAGTACAAGTGCTAGACTAGAAAGGTCTAGGGAGGTCTAAGCTGGAATACCTGGCTATGAGTGCTATGTATGTATCCATAAGGGTCTGGCACATGGACCATGAGAATGAATAGCTACAAATGGAGTGTGAATAGTGATGATGTATTGCAAAGAGATTGTGGACCAATGGAAGAAAGGACATGTCAGTGGTATTACAAACAAAATGGAAAGTGTAGTCATTGTGAGGACATTACTGCTGCAGACTGCAGAGTCATATGAAGAAACAGCAATGGCTGACTGGAGAAAGTGACATGAGTTGAAGAAAAGAAAATATATGAGGCATAAGTCAAATAAGCAACTCATGTTAATACAGCATATAGCTAATGAAGTAAAGGAAAAAAAGTGTATCAAGAGGGAATCATAACAGTTGCCTTTGTAGGATGATTTAGAACTGGTTTTTTTCAGTCCAGTTGCCTTACTTGGGAATAAAAAACCAGACTGAACTGGACTTTAAAACACTATTATCAACATTTAAGTCAGTGAGACAATGGATGAGGTCATTGAGATTGTTTGTTTCTGACATATTTCATTATCAATTTGAGAAAGGAGCAGAGGTGGAGGTAAGGGCAAAGGGCTTCTATGTGATACAGCCACATAGTATTATTGAGGTTGTTATGGTCACATCATACTGGACTTAGTATATTTTCTTTTCTTTATCTTATTTTATCATGCCACATGGGACTTAGTGCACAGAGACACTCTTTAACTCACCTTTTCACCAGATTTACAACCTGCCTTATGGCTACACAGCCTTCATAATTTCTATGCTGTGTATGCTTCTATTTTTCTTTCTATTTCCACTCTATGCTTCCATTTTGATTGATCTTCCATTCTGCCATATTCTCATGTGTGCAGCATGTTACATCTTCCATTCCTCAGAGCCTCAAGGCTATTCATCTCTTTATAGTCTTACTCTATATTGTATGTACAAATATATGTACACACCCATGTAGTATATAAACCCTATGAATGCAGCCATCAGAGACTAGTTTGATTCTCTTGGTGTTTTCCCTACAGCATTAGAGATAAACTTCTAGTTCTCCCTTTCTTTCCCTTTCCTAAGTGGTTTAAGTTGTCTAGTGTTCATTAGAACTGAACTACAAACTTCCTCACCTATCACCTTCACTCCCTACCACTAAGGCCATTGCTGCCTACAAAGTCAACAAGTGTGTCACCATGCTCCTAACCATTCATTGTGGTGAGTGAGAGGGGCAGCATCCTAAAGCAGCTTACTAATGTTATAGCTACAATGTGATCATTTTTTTAAATACTGACTGAACTTTGTTCCCCACTCACTTTCCACAGTGGCTGGTACAAAACATTTGTAAACATTGTCAGCCCTGCTGATCACCCCTGTGGGAACCAAAAAAAAATGTGTACCATAAATTAGGGTTAATATATTTTTGAACAGCCACATGGCTTTGCACAGGTATAGTCATGCTGCCACATGGCAGGAATACAGTCAGACACTCCTCCTGTCATTGCTATGGATCACTACTACAAGCTACTCAACACATTCTCTGGAAACATCTCTCTTTCTGACTTTATTCTGACTATTTTCAAATTACCAAAATACCATGACCATCCAAGCACTTTCAATGCAATTGCTGCCACTCCACTGATCCTCTTGGCACTGCTCAATGTCTCACACACTGCCATCTCAGGTTGGGCCCACAGTATTATCTGCAAGCAATGTGTACAAGAACTTCACAAACTTGGGTCAGATAAGCATTATTGGAAGTTTAATGCTCTTCATGCAAGTACCAAGCAAATAAAGTGTTTCCAGATCAATGAGATCACATGTGAGATGGAACTAGAGGCATCAAGGCTTTGGGCTCTGTTGGATGTCCTCTTGACTGGGGGCTTAAGGGTTGAATTCATTGGACACCACCTTGATGGATGTTACTGGAGATCCAAATACAGTTGATGAAGACTCAGACTATTGGAATCAAGTAGATGATGTTGAGGGGATTATAAAAGATATTATGGGCACACATGTATCTAGAGCAACTTGACTCACATCCCACCATAGTGCTATAATCATATTGGTGTGTAGTTTCATGCAATAATAAACCACTTGTTTACTTACCTGTGATTATGCAGTGCAAAGTTGTTATTGTATCATTAATGAAAAATAACAGTGAATCAAAGGTCAAATACACTTTCCAGAACACTTGGAATATTCCTCCATTCAATACATGCATCTGAGAAAATTATTGAGACTATTTCATGGATGGGTCTCTCAATTTCCATGAACACAATCCACGACACAATCTGATTGCTCTTGGCACAATCTACACATGCACTACGGAAGCTTGGACAGAATTTACTTGTTGCATATACATATGATAACTTTGATGTAAACCTAAAAACCATTACTCCAGCTGCAAAAAAGTCCACCAACACACTAAAGCATTTAACATCAGGTCTACTATTTCCATTACATCATGGTGTGACCTGCAATGATCTCAAATATTCATATGAGCTGTGGCAAAGGTCCTAACTCAATCCACATGCTAGACTGGACCAAAATCCATCTTATTCATGGTGAGACATACAGTCTTTACATCTCAACAATTCTTCTGGCTACCATCTATTTGAGAACATTACAATTATTGGAAATTTCTGCATGACATTTGTTGCCATGGTTCTTTGTATCTTGCTTGGTTTTGCTTGCAACTTTGTGATCCAGAGGTACTTGAACAAATCCCAGTGACCAAAATGCCAATTATCACAGCCTCTGCAATGGATGTGAACAACTCAACTATTGTGGAAAATATTCAAGCCATCGAGAACTTGCTTGCTCAAGGTGGTGTCATTGACCCCAATGAGATTGATGGTATGGCTAATGGTCCTGGAGATGCCCCTAATATAACAGAGTTCATAGTACTGGTTCACAGTAATCTTGGCATTGGAGAAAGGATCACTTCACTCCAGCAACATTAATCAATTGAAGAAACACCATGGAGGTGATTTCAGCACATTATATTTTTCCCAGGACTCTTTCATCTCAAAATGGCTGCAGCAGATGCACTGTGGAGAGTATTTATCCATTCAACATCTGTGTGTCAGGATGAGACATGGATCATGCATGATATCACACAGTTATGCCCACAAGAAACTGGTATCTTCACATCAAAACCAAGTTTTCAAAGGATGCATGAAGTTATTGGTCATGATGGAATTTGTAGGCAGTTAGATTGCTGGAGGGTTGAAGTTCATCAGATAAATCATTCAGATGAATCATTACAAGTCACTTAAGGATTTTGCTGTGTCTAAACCAACCCTCAAGGACCTTGAAGAAATAGCCAGTTGTCTTGCCCAGGAATATGTTGCAAACTACAAGTTGACATGTGCACATCAACAGGCCAATGCAAAGCAAGATAAACAATATGAAAATAGCCTGTTGATTAACAAGTATTTCTTGCTGTATGAGGAGTTGTCATATACATACAATGAACATGGGTGACATTGCATGGCTAGAAAGCTGCCTCGTTCTGTGGTTTTTGATATTCAAGGCAATGGGAAAGCACAAGTATGCAACCACTACAACAGATTTTCTTGTTGATATATATTTTCACTATCCAAAAGGATTGCAGTAAGATACCTCACCTACTCAGCTCAAAAGTAATTCTTAATTGATTCCATTGAGTAGGAAAGTGATCCAGTATCACTGGTTGACCAATCCATCTGGAAAAAATAATGATTTTCATGGAGTAGATTGGTGTGTAGAACTCAATAACTTGTTTATCAAAGTGAAGAATGGTGGACAAGGACTAAATTGCACTGTCACATGTATCATCCTGAATCTCCACTTGTCAAGATCTACCACAAAGCTCACTCCATTATTGAGGAGAATTTCATGCACACTCATAAGACAGCATCACACTCTAATCCTAACATAATGAAAACATTTGCATCACTACTACAGAAAATCCAAGCAAGCAGTCCTCATCTTCTGAAACCTGAGCAATGGACAAAACATGATATTCCTAATCTACTTAATCTAGGATATGACTTGTTTGACAAACTGACAGTGATAGAAAGTTAGGAGGAGGATCAACAAGCACAAGATCATTTGATGTCATGGCAAATTTGGAAACATAAGAACATCAAGTTGGGCATTTGGATTGCATGAAAATGTTGGTAGTGTAGAATGTGAAGAAATCAGGGTTATGAATATCACAATAAATTTCTAGTGGAAGGGCACTGAACAACCATGTGAAACAACCCTAAAGTGAAGTGCTTCTCAGGTATCACTAGACAACTTAAACCACTAGGGAATGAAGGAAAAAGAGACTAAGGAGTTTATCTCTGATGCTTTGGAGGAAACACCAAGAGAACTGAACTGGTCTCTGGTGGCTGAATTCATGGACCTTATATACTACATGGTGTGTACATATATTTGTACATAGGGCATAGGGTTAGTCCATAAAGAGACGAACAGCCTTGAGGCTGTAAAGAATGGAAGCATAGACATGCTGCACATATGAGGATGTGGCAGAATGGAAGATCAAAAGCATAGAGTGGAAATTAAGTGAAATGGAATAGAAGTGTACACAGCACAGAGATTAAGAAGGCTGTGTAGCCTTAAGGCAGATTGTAGATTCAGTGTGAATGACAGGCAAAGAGTGTCTTTGAGCACTAAGTCCAAAAGATAAGATTACAGTGAGGTACAAAACTATTGGAATGCCTAATCCATGCCCTGTAATCACTTGTGGGAATTTCACTTTGCTTTGGTGGGAACAAATAAAGTACAAACCCTTAGCTACAACATTGTCCCCTGGGTCATGTGATTTTGCTTACATACTGCAAAGATACATCCATTTCAAAACACCAATACCATTGCAACAGTTTTGCACCTTTTGCTTTCCAAGATATAGTAGTACTTGGTATAGCCTCCCTTTGCCTTGATAACTGCTTCAATCCTTCTAGGCATGCTCTCTATCAACTTCTGACACTCTTCAACTGCTATCCACTCCCAATCAACCTGAACTCTCTCCCATAAGTTATGAATCCCCTTAGGAGAGAAATTATGATCTGCTAGTCTTTTTTTGAGGTAACCCCAGAGGTGCTCAATGGGGTTGAGGTCAGGAGACTGTGCAGGCCATACCATAGCATAAAAATCCTGCTCCTGAAACCAATCCTTCACCTTCTTGCAAATATGTTTGGAGTCATTGTTTTGCTGAAAGATGATGTCAGGAGAATCAAGACCATAAAACTGCAAAGAATTGAGCAGTTCATCTTTCAAAATCTGCAGGTAAAGATCCCCATCCATCCTACCATTAATCTCAGTAGCATAGCCAACTCCCTGCCAAGTCATACAGCCCCACATTATCAAAGAACCTCCTCCAACATTCACTGTATCTTTCACCAGCCTATTACTTAGCCCTTCCCCTGCCTTTTTCCACACCCACTTGCACCCATCTGACCCTAGGCAATTGATTTTGGTCTCATCAGACCATACTATCTTCTTCCAGTCCTCCAGAGTCCAATCTTTATGAGCATAAGCAAAGTCTAAACAAGCCTTATAATGCTTGGCTGAAAAAAGAGGCCATTTGGACTTGACCACAGCTTTCATACCTGTCTTTCTCAACTGTCTGTGTACTGTGGAGGTAGAGAGAGGGGCTGGTTGACTATATTGGCAAGTGCCTTGGTCATCTGAACAGCATTCTCTGCCTTTCCAGAGGAGATGAGATAAATGGCATGTTGGATATTGGCAGAGGAAAGCTTGGATGGACAACTTCCAGTAGCTTTTTGGAGCTCAGAATGCTCTTTGGAGCATAATCTGGATATGGTAGACACATTAAGACCAGTAGTGGATGCAATAGAGTTAGCAGATTGGCCAACATCAAGCATAGAGAGGATGGTTTGTTTTTGAGTAGGAAAGATGGTTCTCATGATGATTGTGGTTGGAAACAAAGATGCATGTGAACTATTTTAAACTCGGACATGGTTCTAATATGTGTATGTTTGTTTGTATGACCAAACATAACCAAATAACACTTGATTTCAATGTAATGAGCAAAGGGTGCAAAGCTGTTGCAATGGTATTGATGTTTTGAAATGGCTGTATCTTTGCAGTATGTAGGCAAAATCACATGACCCTGGGGACAACATTGTAGCTAAGTGTTTGTACTTTATTTGTTCCCACCAAAGAAATGTGAAATTCCCACAAGTGATTACAGGGCATGGGTTAGGCATCGCAACGGTTTTGCACCTCACTGTAGATGAAATGTCTGTGATTAGATAACCATGTGGCACGATAAGATAAGATGAAAAAAAGAAAAATGCTAAGTCCATATTGATGTGACCATAAAACCATGTTCAGAAGACATATCACATAAGAGGTGGTTAGACTCTGACACTTGATGAGTAAAGCAGTGAAGCTGTAGCCAGAAACAGAAGTCTCTTACCAGCAAAATCATTCTTAAAGAACATGTTCATAACCTTCCAACATCTGAACAAACATTCATGTTGATAAACCAATCCATTGCAAGCTCCAGACATCTTTTTTGCTGTTTCTCTTTACTTCCCCTCACTTTATTTGCTTGGATTTCAGCTCATATCTGGCTGCTATTAACTTGAAGATTTGACCTGGATTCATTCACCATATAAGTCATTGCAGTGGTTTTGCAAGAATGACTTCATTATCTAATGATTCAGACCTTTCTGAGTCCTCTGCTGCCACAGCTCCAGTCTCTGCTGAAGTAGCAGCCATTTCATGATGGTGACACCACTTTGTCAAAGCTGATATCAAGATAGTCAAAGATTTTCACCTTTTTTATTAGCATGATGAGCTTTTCTTTCTTCCTTTTCCTTCTTATACTAATCAAAGTATTCCCATTCACAGAACGGGGCTGCAACACCAGTCAATGACATGTTCCATATAGCACCCCTAAAACATTGCAATAGCATGGCTAATAAACAGGTTGCACACCATTGTCCAACAAAGTGGATATCAGGCATATCACACCCCTAGAGGTATATAAGTCCATAGCTCATTTTACATTGATGCCCTCACCATTCCAAATGATTCTGTTGTAATAAAACCCCATGTATCACCATGTGCAAAGTTTTCAATTTCATCACTCTTGAATGCCATCAACATATTGGCATTAAACTACTTGATCTTGTCATGGAACTCAGGAGGGAGGTCTGCATGTACAGATTGGGCTGTCTCAATTGCTGTTGTAATATTGTTGAAGAAAATTAGAAATTTTGATGGTGGTGGGTCACCTGCCTTCCATTCATCAGGAATAAGGAATGTGAGATCAGTGTAGCTTTGTAGAGATCCTTGGATTGGTTTAACAGCAAGCTTGATGTTTGGTTGGTTTTCACTGTGGTGAATGGTGATCAGCTTGTTGCCATTTTGTAGATGAAGCAGTCTTTTGATATTCTGTAGTGCCTCACATGATAATTTAGCAGATGCAATGAGGAAAGGAGCATCTAGTGGCAAGATATATTTTAATCTTCCAAGCTCCCTGTACTCTGGATGAAATTCTTCCCAAATACTGACACAGTGTGCCTTATCAATCACAACACCAATGATGTGTGAAATGAACAGAGACTTTTTAAGCAACTGCTCAAATTCACCACCATCTTTCATTACCTACTCTAAACTGATTATGATGGCATGGTAGCATAGATTTTCTATGGCCTTTAATTAGTTAATACAGTGTACATGAGATTCAACTACAAGTTAACATGACCCACCTGGAAATTTTGATGGGTTGCAGTTTCTGCATGAATTGATATGACTTGAATACCAGCCTTCTCAAGTCCTCTGACATTCTGCTCACCCAGGAGATTGAGTGGCATGATAACAATCTGTATACCTGTTCTACTGAACAACAAGGGCATCCAAAATATTAGTGTTTTGTCTTTGCCCATACCTTCAATGCAAATTGTGTCTTGATTTCAGAGCAAGAGGGCTTGAGTAACCTTCTGTTGCCATAGACATGATTGATAGCCAAAAATATCCTCAGCCCAGGCATGAAATTGAGCAAGTGTCAAAGTGTGAGACTCAAAGTCCTTATTGTTGGGGCTAATTTGGTCACTAGTGCACTTGCATTTTGCCAGTCAGATATTGTAATTGGTCTTACAACATGAAGTCTAAATAATTCATGCAGACCTCTAATTAATATTTATGTATTTTCTATTGTTTTCGGATTTCATAGGGATGACCAGCAGTGGCTGACAATGTTGACAGTTTTTTTGTGCCAGCTACTGTGGAGAGTGGGTGGGGAACAAAGTTCAGTCAGTATTTTAAAAAATAATCACATGGTAGCTACAACAGTAGTAGGCTGCCCTAGGATACTGCCCCTCTCACTCAACACAGTGGATGGTTAGGAGCCTGGTATTTCACATGTCTATGAATCATTACATGAGACTAAAGAAATAGCCACTAGTGTCAACCAGCCCTCACATTTCTATTGCAGCTGCCCATTGCATTAAGTCAAAAGAAGCAGAGCATTCACTGGGAGCAGAATTCCCAGCATCACATAGTGTAAGGAGCATAACTCTATCTATGTCAGCATTACCTGCCACAAGGTTCTTACAGCAGTTAGAGTCAGTGCTTGGGCTAGAGGAGTTAGCAGAACAGCACACTGTCTCCTCTTTTATGAGGGATCTTGCTATCACCCTCAGATCAGTAGGCCTAGAGTTTTATGAAGGAAGCAGAGAAGCATCGCAGCTTTTGACTTTGAGAGGGGGTTTAGTAGATCCCAATAACCACACTCCCATCACAGAGATCCAGGATTAGAACCCACACCTAGAGGGCTTGAGGATTATCCAGATTGAAGAAGAATGTGGAGATTCACTTGAACCAGCAGTAGAACTGCCACCAGTAGTAGCTGACCAGTGCAAACATAAGCACAATGAAGAAGAACCTCAGAGAACTATAAAGAAGCTAAGATATAGAGTTATTAGAAGATTGAATGGAGGAGAATTACTTGAAACAGAAGTGTATACAACAAAGGTCTTATGCCCTCATATCTCTTTACATAAACCAGAGTGCTACCAGTAGTAGCAGATATGTTGCAACCTAATCTTTACAATGTTTTTCATTCCAATACCATGATCAATGACTGATTAAATGCACTATTTGCTCACACTCAAGGAATTGAAGCAGACAATGACATCATGCAGCAAGGATAGCTGCACTCAAAGTAGAAACAGAGGAGCTTAAGAAAAAGCTTAGAAACCAAGAAAGTAACTCAGGCAGGGGATGCCACAAGAAAATTGAAATATTCAAAGACCCTGGAGAGTACAATGGTGACAAGGCTCTTTTTGGGAACTGGTGGGCCAAGATACTAGCATGGCTGGAGCTGAACTCCTCAAGCACACCCCCAGACTCTCATACCACAGGAGTTGCTATACTCTCATGGTTGACAGGACCGAAGGCCAAACCATTTGCATGAGTTCATCTTTTCAAAGGCATCACTTATGAATGGAAAACACTAGTGTTGGAAGTGGAGAGTTTCTTCTGCACTACCAACAAAGTGGATTGGGCAAAGACATCCCTTTCCCAATGTGTGCAGGGCAAGATGCCCACAGACAACTTCATTGTGAAATTGAAGTCAATTTATCAACAATGCATAATTGAAAACTCATATGCTGTCAAGTACCTTGAAAAGCACACAAGGGGCAATATCATTGCCCAAATATCCAGAGAAGGGAAGTGACAAACAGAAGTCCTTCCTTACCTATATAATGGAGATATGCTGTGTTGGAACAGCACAGGAATGTCTGGACTTCATTCGTAGAGCCTACAAAGAAGAAGTGGCTTCAGGAAAAAGGACCCTGATGCCATGGACATTGGTGCAGCCAATACCAGCTGCTACAACTGTGGCCAGTCAGGTCACATGGTCAAGAACTGTCCAAAAACCAAGGTACAGTGCCTGCTTTGCAAATGGCTTGGCAGCAAGCACAAAATGAACTGCAAGAAGAAAGATAAGAATCACAGAGTGGGACTCCAACAATAAGGATACATACATGTTTTGGGATGATGATAAAAGCACCAAAGGTAGGGTGTTCTTCCATGATGTGGAAGTGGCTGAAAATAAAAAACAGGAAAAAGCCTAAATCCAAGACACATATTTGGCTGAGCCAAGGATGATAACAGGTATTCTATTCTTATGATGAATGAGATCTCTGATCAAGAATCCACATCTCCTATCTCCATTTCAAATCCACTATCAGAAGGGTCCCCTGGTGGGCTTAGCAGGGATGATAATCCTATGCTTAATTCCTCTACAAAAACAAAAAAAAATATGATGACAAAATCCTAGAAAAAGTATTTGTCAGAAACTTGAAAATTGAAAAAGAAATCCTTATGCAAATTGAAATCTCTTCACTGGCTAGATACCAAGATACCATGAAAGTTGAAGCACTTCTTGATTTGGGTGCAAATGTAATCTTCACAGACAGAAAATTTGCTGAGTTGGCTAAACTGCCTCTCACACATTTATGAAACCCCATATCTGTCTTTAATGTGGATGGAACCAAAAACTCTGCAGACAATATCACACACACTGCAGAGATAGTTATATCTTTTCAGGATCACAAAGAACATGCCTTTGCAGAAGTTACAGATCTTGGGAAAAATAAGATCATTTTTGGATATAGCTGACTAAGGTGCCATAACCCTGATATTGATTGGGCAAAGGACATGGTGAAGTTAACATGCTGTTCATGGCATTGCCACTCCCTTCAGGAGAAGTTGGTCTATCTTCACCTTATTGAAAAGGAAGAAGAAGACCTTTAGTACCAGATCCACACATGCATCAAAGCACTAGAAATACAGTACACCCTTTACATAAAAAGACTAAATGAAAAGGCAAATCTATCTTCTAAAGGATCAGGTAATGGAGCCAGATTCTGTTATGATTCTATCGCAAATGACAAAACCACAAGGCTCGGGATGTCTCGCAGCGTACATGACTACTGGCACAGGAGTATGTGGAGCTTCACCCAAGTTCAACACTGGCCTACAAGGAGGATGTACTCCAGGCAATGACCAGATGGTGGTAAATGAAATGGATTAGACTGGAGAATCCAGTCACAAGTGTCTAGCTTATATATGTTACAGGCGTGCACACAGACCATGCTGTGCATGAGGGGATCTACTAAGTAAGGTAATATGAAAGAAGGAACCGTGTGAATGACAGCGTAAGATAAAGAGCAGAAATAACTGTGGAAATAGATAAGGTGTGAAACAAGACCGAGATTAAAACCATGAGGCGTGTCACATGATTAGGTCTAGACCATGGTCACATGATTGTTTCTCACGATCATGTGCACTGGTCACGTGACTGGTAAAGGTGAAATGATAAGTCCAAAAAAGTTTGAAAATATTCATATAATAACAGATTCAATATTTACAGAGTTGAGGGAAAAGTAATGCCTGCTCATGGGAAAGCTCTCATTGACACAGGAATTTCCATTGCCTTCCCATGTGGCACATACAGCAGAATCACACTAAGGAGTGGCCTAGCAGCCAAATACATGATAGATGTTGGAGCAGGTGTTATTAATGCTAATTATAGAGGTTTGGTTGGAGTACTCCTATTCAACCTCTCAGATACAGACTTTGAAGTCAAAGTATGAGATCAGATTTCCCAGCTAATAGTTGAAAAAATCACCAACCTGGCATTGAAAAAAGTATAAAGCTTAGATGAAACAAAGCATGGCAATAAGGGTTTTCAAAGCTCAGGAATTCATGCAGTGAATATTAAACTAAAAGTGAAACCATCTAGCAATGATCTAGTACCTCCCCAATACACAAAATATGCCAAGGTCTTTCAAAAGAAGGCTTCAGAACACATGCCCATCAGGAAATCCTGCAATCATGCTATAGATATAAAAAACATGTTTACTCCTAAAAAGGGTAGACTTATTCCACTGTCATCAATGGAGCAAGAAAAAGTCTCTGCCTCTATTGATGACCAACTCAAAAG
The DNA here is from genome assembly GCA_038092875.1 of Lanmaoa pseudosensibilis. NCBI lineage: Eukaryota > Fungi > Basidiomycota > Agaricomycetes > Boletales > Boletaceae > Lanmaoa > Lanmaoa pseudosensibilis. Next base: position 29,973 of record JBBPRF010000291.1, read on the forward strand.
GGATATATTAGACCCTCAAAATCACTACAAACATCACCAGTGTTCTTCATTCCAAAGAAAGATGGAAAAAAACAGATGGTCCAAAACTACCATTATCTAAATAAACACACAGTTAAAAACAATTATCCACTGCCATTGATCACACAGCTTGTCAATAAACTAAAAGGAGCTAAGCTTTTTATAGAGATGGATCTCTGATGGGAATACAATAATGTATGCATCAAAGGAGGTAATGAATGAAAAGCCACCTTATGTGCTATAGAGGTGCATATGAACTACTTGTGATGTACTTTTGGTTATGCAATTCTCCCAGCACTTTCCAAGCAATGATGAATGAAATCTTTGCAGACATGGACAATGTCATCATTGTCTATATTGACAATCTTATGATATTAATAAAAACAAATAATCAGAAGGAATACAGTAGAATGATGCTAGAAGTCCTTCATCACCTAGAAGAAAATAACCTTTGTGTCAAACCAGAAAAATATTCATTCAGCACAACAGAAGTAGAATTCCTCAGAATAATAGTTGGCATAGATGGAATAAAAATGGATATGGAAAAATTAAAGGCTATTTTGGATTGGCCAAGGCCCATAATGGTGAAGCATGTCAGGAGCTTCCTTGGACTTGCCAATTTCTATTGAAGATTTATCAAGAACTATGCTCAGTTTGCATGTCCATTAAATAATCTATTAAAAAAGGACCAACCCTTCAAATGGGAAGATTCACAGCAGAAAGCATTTGAGATGTTAAAAAAAGCTTTCATGACAGCACCTATCCTGACATTCCCAGATAATGACAGTTAATTCCAGCTAGAAACAGATGCTTTAGACTATGCCACAGGAGCTGTACTATATATATTAAGACAAATGGCATCCCATTGCCTTCCATTCCCACAGCAGGTCACCACAGGAAATGGAATTATTCAATTGCAAATAAGGAAATGCTCAGCATTATCCAAGCTATGAAAATCTGGAGGCATTACCTGAAAGGGGCTAAACTCCAATTTGAAACTTGAAATGATTATGCCAATTTGCAATATTTTATGAAGTTGCAAGATCTGGATCAATGCCAAGCACAATTGGCACAATGGCTTACACAGTTCAATTATGTATTCATTTATAAGCCTGCTGCTTCTAATTGTTATGAATGCTTTCATTTCTACACTACTAAAGTATACTTCACTACCACTTCAGACTTCAATGTTTCAGGACTTCAACTATTATATGATCCAAAGCACATGACCATGTGAACATGTACATGATACAGAGTAATCCAGACACAGCATCAGTAAACATAATTATTTTACCTTAGTAATATTTACACCTTATCAATCAAGATTTGTAATTGCTTTGTTAGACTTGGTAGACTATTTCCTTTTTTACCTTAGCACTGCTTGGTCCATGCACAATCCTCATATGGATATAAACCCATGTATTGTGACTGAAAACCCCAGTCTAATCCATTTGTCAACATATCAGGTTTTTTCCTGGGTGATTAAGGAGTGACTCCACCTTCCATCTACAACTAGGCTCTTTCTGCCTGATTTTTCTTTGTTCTTTCATATTAGTTAGTCCAGCCAACAGTAGCAGGCCTTTGGGCAAGCCATTTGGTGGGATTCAATGTGGATTGTGTCAGCATCCATTACACTTGGATTAGACTGTATACATTGCCTGGACTTGTGTTGATTTCTGTTGTAATATCTGCTACAGCTTTAGGGTTAAGGAGATATTCTGCTAGTGTTGAAAGAGATGTTGGCCACTCTATTGGTTGTTACAAGTATATGACAAGTTTCCTGTGATTTGGAAGTGAGATCCATTCCAGCTGTTGTCAATGATTACACTTCATTTCCCTTGCCACTTTTAGAGGAGTCCTTGAAAAGGACTGACTTTTACATATCAACACCTTTCTCCCTCTTCCTCCTTGGGATTGATTAGTCTGTGCAAGGGTCATGCCTTCTTTGCAAAGAGCAACTACCTGGCTGCCATATCAGGTAGGCCAAGCTTATCTTGTCTCATTAGTTGGCAAGTGATTGCCAAGATATAGTAACCTCAAAAACCCTTTCCATACTAACCCCCATGGTGGTGCGCACAGCACACTACCAAACAGTGTGGGAATTGCACATAGGTTTGGTGGAGTCATAAATAGTACATACCCTTGGCCATATAATCACC